>NW_006498952.1:1224357-1239490 GCF_000471905.2 Amborella trichopoda
TTTACGTTTCGTTACGTTAGTCGACGTTCGGTTACGTTACGTTCGTCGTCGTCTCTACTCTACACTAACAACTACGTACGTACGTACGTACGTACGCTCTCTCTCTCTCTCTCTCTCTCTCTCTCTCTCTCTCTCTCTACTATATATATATATATATATATATATATATATATATACACACAAACGCATGCATGCACGTGAACACCACGGGACTCGTCACAAAATCTGTTGCACAAAACCAGATTCTGGAAGGATTTGTGGATTGAGGAGGCCTGTCTTCAGCAACACTTTCCGATCCTTTACTCCATGGCCGTCAACCATGACGTCACTGTAGATTCAGCTAATGAAGTAATTTGAGTGTCCCTGGTCTGGTCACCAGGATACAGAAGAGCCCTTCTCTACTCTGAGATTCGAGAATTGCTTTCTCGAGCCAACTGGATTGCTACTACCTGGAGTAGGAAATGATCTGCTGATTTAAATTACCTTCACCCACTAGTGTTTTCACAGTACACTCCTTTTATCAAGCTCTATAACCATTCCAACCCACAAACCCCTTCTACATCACTGTTCTTAAGAGCATGGTTTCCCTCTGTCCTTCTTAAAGTACATTATCTTCAATTGGTTGATGGACGATCAACTCCAACAGCGGGGAATCCAATCGCCTAATCAGTGCTCCTTTTGTTTGGAGGAGGAAGAGACCTAGGCCATCTAGTCATCCACTGTCATTTCACCTACTCCATTTGGGCTGCTATTCTCCAGCATTTGGTTGGACTAGGGTGGCTCCACATGCAGTCCACCAACTCTTTGCAGCCTATAACTATCCACCTCCCCCTAAGACTGGCCTGTTTTCACGGATGGCCTCATTGCTAGCACTGTTCTGGAATACATGGTTTGAAAGGAATAGAAGAATCCTTGAATGCTGACAGTCTTACTAGATGGTGTCAAAGAGCACATCCTGGCCACAGTCAGGCTCGAAACAGGCCTGAATTGAAGAGTTGGTCCTCGGTTGGTTTCATACAGCAATGGTCGAACATTATTCGGGCCAATCAAATGACAATAAATAGCACTGGGCTGTGGTTACGGACGGAGGAGGGCTCCATCAAACTTAATTTTGATGGAATCCCTCTGGCAAACCCTGGGCCCCTTGGGGTTGGTGGTATTTCCCGATATAGTCTAAGTGGCACATCTTTGGAACCTAAACTATCTTGCAAATATTTCCCCCCTTAAATCTGAGGCTGAAATTTTTTGTAACCTCTATTTGTACTCGATAAATTACAGACTGAACTCTTTGTATCAAAAAAAAAAAAGGAAAAAAAGGAATGTGCATACAACCTATGACACCTGAATATTTTTGCTTGCTTAATGTATCTGGGTCAGCAAGATACAACACTGATATGGATACTGGATACTCCTAGGATACTTGTAAGAATAAAATAATACAAATATAAAAAAACCACATGCATAAAAATAAGTTGTCTTATGCTATGATATACATCTGTATCAATGTACATAGATGTGCATGTAACGTATGACACCTGAATATTTTTGCATGCTTAATGTATCTGGGTCAGCAAGATACAACACTGATATCGATACTGGATACCCTTAGGATACTTGTAAGAATAAAATAATACAAATATAAAAACCACATGTATAAGAAATAAGTTGTGCCTTATGCTATGATATACATCTGTATCAATGTGTAGTTTTTTTTTCCCTTTTTTGATCAGTGTAAATGTGTAGAATGAATGCAAAATGTGGCATATGAGCTATAACATATAGGGATTGTTAAACTGGATGGGCTTCCTGCAGCTGTATCTGGGTATTGGATTCCAGGAAATTGCTGAGTCTTACTCTTATCCCCTCTTTCCCACATATACGTCCACGTCCATATCTGTATTTGTACATCTTGGCATGTACTTAGATATATATGTTAATTTGCATATGTGGATGCATGGGACCATGTGCCTATGGATGTCAGTTTGTGCATGTGACATGGGGATAAGCTTGGGTGGAATGTGGGTTACAGCACCGATCCAGGATGAGTTTTTTCAGAATCAACTATGACTACTTGCTAGAAAGGAAAATGCAATAAAAAATGAGATCCCCTCACACTTCGAAGAAATTCATGACAAAAGTTTGTTAAACAGGTGGCATGAATACTAGATCAATACAGAACTCATAATTGAATAGTATATCTGCCTAGAAGTAAGCAAATGGGTTTCCGGTTTGCACGGTCAAATTATCTGGTTTCTATTTTCTTTCTGAATAGTTTGGTTTCCATCCAGAGAGGGAGAATCAATCTGTTGTTTCTCTGCATGTGCAGATAATATAACAAGAGAGAGAGGGAGCCATTGAAGAGGAAAAATGATGTCTTTAGGAGGGGAGGACGAACAGAGTGAGGATTACCTTTTCAAGATCGTCCTAATTGGTGATTCTGCGGTTGGCAAATCAAATCTTCTTGCGAGGTTTGCGAGGAATGAATTCTATCCCAACTCCAAATCAACTATCGGAGTTGAGTTCCAAACTCAGACCATCGACATTGAGGGCAAAGAGATAAAGGCCCAAATCTGGGACACTGCAGGCCAGGAACGATTTAGAGCAGTCACATCTGCCTACTATCGAGGTGCAGTTGGGGCCCTTGTGGTCTATGACATCAGCAGGCGCCAAACCTTTGATAGCATTGGCCGATGGCTCAATGAACTCCACAGTAAGTTACTCTCTCTTTCTCTCTCTCTTTCTCTCTCTCTCAAACATTCTCTCAGTCTGCTCACTGTCGTGATTGGGAAGAAAGATAGAAAATAGATGATATTATGACTGATCAACCAAGGATAAAACTAAAAAATAAAATTAACTGACCAGCCACACTGTAATTTTAGTATTTCAATTCCCTTGGATTGCACATGCTAATGAATGAAGACCACATACAAATGCAGGTCATTCAGACATGAATGTGGTGACCATACTGGTGGGCAACAAGTGTGACCTGAAGGATGCTAGGGAAGTAAGCATTGAGGAGGGAAGGGTCCTTGCTGAGGCCCAGGGTTTGTTCTTCATGGAAACGTCTGCCCTTGATTCATCAAATGTGTCTGCCGCCTTCCTGACTGTGGTCAAAGAGATTTACAACATACTCAGCAGGAAAGTTTTCCTCTCTCAAGAGCAACAAAGAGTGGACACAAGGCTGGGGGATGGAAAGACTCTTATCTTACAAGGGGATGGTAGTGAACCTGAGACACGGATTAGACGTTGGTGCTGCTCTTCTTCTTAAGCTATATGTTTTTGGTCCTTGTCATCTCTGTCGATTTTCTGCTCAATTTGGTATGCGATTTTACTTGATCTTTTGCCTGACTGTTGCATTCTTATCTCAATCCCAATATCGGAAAGAAATTGTTGCTTTTTCCTATCATTCAGCAAAGGTTGACTGCCCAATTGAGAGTTTTTGGTTGGAAGGGAGTTCAGGGACGATGATGTAAATGTACTTAAAAGATGATTCTTTATTAATGGTTGAAAATGGTTAACTTAAGGCATCTCTTCAATAATTATAGTTTATAGAAACCTCTGTTTCCATAGTCATCAGTGTTGAACCATAGCAATTTGAAGTTTTTAGCTTTTGGTTTCTTATTTCATAATTTTATGACTGATAATGGAATTTTGCAAAAATTGCATTCCTTTTCTGGACATGTCTAGTTTCTTCACTCGACTAGACATTGTGTTGGAGGCCATACATAACATTGATAACTTACTTGGAATGTTATCTGATCTTCGCAATTTCTAGGCCAAGTTCTAAAGATGCTTAGTTATACAGTGTCATATTCATATGGCTCTTCGGGAACTTTATGCACAATTCTCCCCCTGAAGACTAGAGAACCCCAATATGTAGAGGTTTTCACATTTGTTGAACATAGTTCATCGAAGTGAGGCACATCTCAAAAACCCATTGGAAAAGATTGCCCCGATGTCCGGAAGACCATCTAGTTAATATTCTCAGCTTTGAAATGTATGGATATGAAAAAAAGAAAAAAAGATTTGAAATCCTTAAAACAGTGTATCTAGTAACATTTTATTATGCCGTCAAATTTTCAAGTATTTATAAATCTATTTGATCTACACTATTTTTGGAAATTTAAGATTTCACAGTAAGGGGTGGAAACACTTTCAGGCTGTCGTCAGAGTTTATGGTGCTGGAATTATACCTTGTGACAGGGTTTGGAAGTGCCCGTCACTTTGGTTTCTTGAGTTGGTTCAAATATAAACCGCACCCATAGTTACTTGTGCTCCTCTATTGTGTACTTTACAGTTCTTGGTAATCCTCCTTTCTTTAAACATAGTATGTTAGATACTTGAAAATTTTAAAAATAAAATATGTGTACTCTTATGTCAAACTTATTATTAATTCAATGTCTTTATTCAAAGGGAAAATTATAGATACCTTTTCAAAATGAATTTTGTAGATATTCTATACTTAATACTTTCAGTGTCACACCTATAACCCATTCATTTTATTTTATTTTATTTTTATTTGATTTTTATTTTTTTTGCTTTTACCCTTAAGTTTTTTTTGCTTTTACCCTTAAGTTAAAAAATAAATGTTTTAAAAACTAATCTACCTTTCTCCTCCCTTACTCTCTACTAATTAAATCTCTCTCTCTACCTATCCTCTCTCTTTTTTCTACTTGGTAGAGAGAGAGAGATGGAGATAGAGAAAAAGGGTGGGTAGAGAGAGAGAGAGGGCAGGTAGAGAGAGATGATAGGGAGTGAGGGAAGGGAAGGGTAGTTTAGTTTTTAAAAATTAAGAAAAATTAGTGACTAGGTTGTGGGTGTGACTAAAAATATTGGGTTACAATGTCTAGAAAGTTCCTTTTTTGGGGATATTCATAATTTTCAAAACCCAAATACCATTTGCTATTCCTCTTTCTTCTGCTTTAATTTGTTGAGTTACTTGTTCTTTTATTTCTTTTGACAAGTTGCATTTCATTCAAAGGTTAAAAGGATCTATTTGGTTGCAAAAAGTGAAGACATACAGAGGTGCATACATCAGTAAATTAGAAAATTAATATTGGATCTGTCAAAAACTACTATTACTCTCCCCCTCTTTAAGAGACCTCTCTAGATTTTTAGCACAACAAGGAGACGGGCTCGGTTAAGGAGAAGCACATTGCTTGATTTCTAGGATATTTCTCGACTTTTCAAGACTCGGTTCCTCAATGGTGTAGCCTACCATTTTTCTATTTTGAGAAACCAGTCAAACGGAATGAGTGATTGATCTCTCCTGTGTATCCCTGGGTTGTTTCCATCATACACATAAGAGCAAACATGGGTTCAGGGTCTTTCTTGTGAGATGAATTTTGAGAGAGAGAGAGAGAGAGAGAGAGAGAGAAATTCCCATTTTCTAAATCTTACCAATATGTTTTGTCAATCTTACCAATATGTTTTGTCAATTTTACCAATATGTTCGAAATATCGAAATTCCCAATCTTACCCTTATGTTTTGTCAATTAGATAGAGAGAGAGATAGAAAGTCTGAATCCTACCAATAGCTAAAGAGTTTCTTGGAAAATATAAATCTAGTTGGGTGTGCTTGTAGTTCTGGCATCGGAAAACCTTCAAATAGATCATCTTAACCTTGACAATTATGGTTGTGAAAATAAGTAGGATTTCAAACTCTAAAAATAGTGTATGTTGGAACACATTATTTAGAGCGTCAAACAAAATAAGCATTATAAATCTACTAGATTTTTTTTACCTTCAAATTTCATAATCGGTATTAAAAATTGATCTTGGTGATTTCCGATACCCAATGGGCTTTCCCAACAACAATTCGAGGTGAGGCTTTATTTCGTTTTCATAAAGCCTAAGCCTTATAGAAGCTGCATCTATATGTAAAATTGTTTGGCCGAACATAAACTAGGATATCATTTAAGAGAGAAAAAGTTTATATAAAGCCGAGGTTCTAAACAATCAAATTTGAGCCTACATCAAAAATTTCACTAGAAGAGGTTGTTTTGATGCCCAAATATCTTCAAATTGATCATCTCGACATGGATATGCATAAATTTCACTAGAAGAGGTTATTTTGATGCCCAAATATCTTCAAATTGATCACCTCGACATGGATATGCATAGACATGAGAAAAAAATGGATTTTAAGTTTTGAAAATAGTGTATTTTGTAACACATTTTTGGTCAGTCAATTTTCAAGATTTTCACGCTTTCATAGATCTGTCGATCTATACTATTTTTAAAGATTTAAACTCTATAAATAAATATAAAATATATTTTAAAGCTATCACAAAGATTTTCAATATTAAAACCATATTTCTCAATACTATTTGAAAGTAGGCTCTATTTAGACCCTAGGCTCTATACAAACCACACCCATCCTTTAATTGAACATAAACTAGGATATCATTTACTTTGGTAGAATGTCACAATCGCCATTTACTTGTCAGATGTAATATCCGACATAATGAGATATGGCACAGTATTTGAATATTGTTCATTGGGCATAAATAACCACTTGATTTCGCATCTACTTTTAATTATCCACTGTACGATTATGACTTCTTAGCACTGGTCTTATTATATACTCTTTATTAATTTCTTCATTAAACAAAAGCATGTCATTAATCATTGTAAGCATCCCGAAAATCACATAGCTGATCTCCGTTTAAATTGTGGATAAGAATCTCGTGCTCCACAAGCTTTTGTTTGACACAATGAACTCGAAAAAGAGATACTAGATCTAAATTTAAATAAAGTTGCCCAATAAAGGAGAACCATTCAAAGGGATTGTATATTATAGGAACATTTGTTTTTTTTTATATACAGAGATCACAATTCATATGTGAAATTTGATAGTTTGGAATATGTCACAAAATTCAAAAAAATAAAATAAAGAACTCTGAGCCCTATCAATCACCACCTGATTTCACGTCTGAGTCTGATAGTCAGAGAGCAATTGTGACTTCCTTGTAGTAAAATAACAGCTTACTATATTCTTTTCCTTATTCAAATGGGTGAGATAAAGTCTATAATGTGGGTTGCCATTCAAAAAAAGGAAAGGTGATATGGGTTATAGAGAGAGCACTGCATGGAAAGAGCACATGATAGAGTGAATACATGTGTATAGAGAATGAGAAAGGAGTGACGTAGGTTGTCAGGAAATTGGAATGGATGAGAGAGAGATCATCATTTGTCTCTATTAAAAACTCAGAATACTGTAGATAACTCTCTCTTTATTTATTAATAATTGCTTAATAAAGAATATACAAGACCCCGTATAAATATACGGGCTAATTACGGTTCTAGATAGACCCCAATAGTTATTGATAATTTCTAACTAATTTTATCATAATCTTGGACACCTAAGATATATGTACCCATACAATCAAGATATATATAAATATATGTTAACATTTCCTCTCAAACTGAAGATGCTTTGACATCAAGCAGATGGAGTTTCAATCATGAGTTGCATAAACGAGCAAGTTGGATCTTTACGTGCATAAACGAATGAGTTTGAACTATAAATCTTCACGTGCATGGCATGACCAATAGAAGCAGTGGTCTCCATGCTCAGATTGCTTGAACAATAAACACATAATGCCACTTGGAATAGCCAACAGAACTTGGTATGGATCCGAGACAGATTCAATAATTTGCAGTCCGAGACAGATTAAGCAACTCACAGTCCAGAACACAGGCCAAAACAGAGACAAATGTTGTTTTGCATAGAGTTTTGAAACACGACTCTGCAGATAACAGATGAGTTGAAAGTGAATCTGAGGCATTTGGCAGTGCTTCCTTGGTTTATGAGTTTCTCTCACTAAACTGAAAGTGCTGATTTATTCAATCATGGACAAAGAGGAGAGCTGGAGTTTTTGTGCAAAGGGGGAAGAGATCGAAAAAGAAGACGAAGCCCTCAATTGGATTGAATTGAATTTGAACAGTGCACCATGGATGCAAAGGTAAGGAAATTCAGAGAAAATCGAAACCGAATAATTTAGAGAGATAGGATTGATGGCTTGTAAAGGGATCAAAAGATGAGATGCAGCGTGAAGCCCATATTAATGACAGATAAAACGAATGAGGAATCTTATTTTGCACACAAAAACATTAGGGCAGCCACTGATTCCTGCCCTAATTTCTCCTAGGACCTTTCACAGTGATCAGACCATATTATTATTATTATTATTATTTTGCAAGAGAGAGAAAGGGTGCAGTTGTTTGACAGAGAGTCGAAACGAATCTGAAGCCGAGCTCAAATCCGACAACCTCATATCTGAGCTCACACCTCGGATATGAGGTTGAGCCTATGGCTCTGATACCATGTTAGAAACTAAAAATACTGTAGAGAATTCTCTCTTTATTGATTAATAATTGATTAATAAAAAATATACGAGACCCCGTATAAACACTAACAGTTATTGATAATTATTAACAATGTTATCATAATCGTAGACACCTAAGACATATATATTCATACAATCAAGAGATATATATACGCTAACAGCTTCTACTCTTGTGTGATGTACATTATTTGCCCAAAGATTTTCATGCTCCTTCGCGAATACATCGTTCATTAATTCACAGGTAATGTCTAGCAATATAATAAGGACCCCATATTCCAGATATATAATCTTTTCAACCTAGCAAAAAAACCTTAAAATTGTGGAAAGGTAAATTATATGAACTCTACATAAATTTGAAAAAAAAAAAAAAGTCTTAATATTTAACAAAGATTGTCTAATTCTGGGCAGTCAAATCTAGGTGCCCAGGAAGAGATTGTCGAATTCTGGACAGTTAGATCTAAGTGCTTAGGAAGAGATTGTCTAATTCTAGACAATCAGATCTAAATGCTTAAGTAGATATTGTCTAATTCTGGGCAGTCAGATCAAAATGCTTGGGAACTCAAAAATCAATTTTTTTAATGCTCATCTATTCCGAAGTTTCGTATACGAAATTTTTTTTAAGTAGGTCCCGAAGGAGTAAATATACAAAGCGCTGGCACGAGAATACACTATACTTGTTGCCAGTTACAGTGTGGAGTTAACAATGCTCAATGGGTTAACAAACCCATATGTTGAGGACTTGGTGACATTCCAATGAATTAGGGTGTAAACTCTGCGTTAAAAAAAAAATGTTGTAAACTCTAACTGAAATCTTTAAACGAGGAGTACCAGGGCTTTCATCATTATTGTCAACATTATCATCCGAACTTTATCCCAACTATTCAAGTCTTATTTTATAAAAACAAATTTAGATAGAGGAAGTCTAGATTGTTTTTAAGATGAAGTTTTGTTGGGTTTTTGTGGCCTTTAAAGACATTATGAGAACTTGTATGGGCATTGTATATAGTGAAACATAAACTCAGTGGAAGTGTGGTCCTCTTGTGGACCATACTAGGGAAATGCAATTTGCCTATACTCAGACTTGGCTTGACGTGCTAGGCTAGTTGAGTTGGAAAACCCTAGGCATAGAGATGAAACCGATTAGGGTTTAGTGGGTTAGCCTTTGATGAGATCGGATATGCTCAGATGAGAGCCGAAGGATTGTGTGACCCTTGTGTGTGAAGAATAGTCTATAGAGATAGGACTAAAACCTCATTGTTGTATCATCACATGACATGTACATAGATAGCAGTACTGATATAGTAATCCACTATTAAAGATGAAGCGTGTACATGTACGAGAGATTACTCCTATACACTATAGAGCCATGGTTACATCATGGTTTGACAGATCATAGTTTGTCTCTATGGGAGAATCTGAAATCCATAAACTTGGATTACATCCCCTAGCCTATTTATTGACTTTGGCAGTCCAATTATGAGCCCTTACAGTAAACTGTGGGTCATGAGAACTACTGTGACAATTTGAGAAAGCTAGTGTAAACCATGGTTCATAGTTGAAGGTGGAGTGCTCCTATACGTTGATTAAATCCTAGACCTATTCGGATCTGATTCCCATCAAAATTAATTTCATTTAATTAATTTTATATTATTTTATTTTTAAAATGTTTATTTGAATTTTTATGAATCTTTTGATATTTTAATTTTGTCATTTGGATTTATAAATCAATAGAAATTCATTTCTAAAGTTTTAAATAAACTAAGAGGCTTGAAAAATCTAAAAATCAATTTTTATTGTTTCTAAAATATGTGGGATCCTCCATAATTATTGAAACCCATTTAAATCATATGGGACAATTGGGTGGGGCCCATGAGTGGCCACCAAAGGGTGGCACGCCCCACCCATGGGGGATTGCCTTTTCTTAATAAATATTGTGAGAAGCATCTCATGTTAATTGGCTTTCCATTTTCAGAGAGAAACCTACTTGCATTAAGGAATGATAATATTGAGTTTTAGAATATCTTATTGATCAAGAAGATTTGATTTGAAAAATAATGAATGAATATTTACTAATAGAGAAAGTAAAGAGTTAATTTCTTTATTTAACTTATTTGATGGGAATATTTTTAAGAAGGCTAGGATAAGGTTCTAGTACCTTTATTAGCATCTTGATGGTGGATCTAGAGAATGAATGGCTCACATCTCTCACCCCACGTGTATCTTTAGATCAACGGTTAAGATTTACTCCTACGATTTTATGCCGAAACTTAATGCATAAAAATCTATATAAGAGATCATTCTCCTCCGTTATCTCTATGCCTCTTACTTACTCTATCTTCTCTCTCTAAAATAGAATCTATCTCTAGCCTCTCTAAGGGACAGTCCCCACATAGGTTACTCTATCCCTCTCACAAACTATCCTAAGGGGGCATGCCCAAGCTAAGCTAGGTTAAGCTTTAATCTCTCTGATGGTTTATAAATCAAGCTATGTTTTGGTTATGTGATTTTGTAGGCAACAAATGGATCATCCCTAGCTAGTAGTTTTCTCTTTCCTTTTTTAATTTCTCTCTCTCATAAGCATCAAGCCATGGGGCTTGAAATAGGCTAAGCATTGAGACTTTAGGTGGGTGATTTTAGATTGAGATCCATGTGCATCGTTTGGTTTTTGCCATAAGAAGGAAAAATCAAGAGACCGATCAAATAACTCGAGCATCATAGGAAGAAGGAGACTTGGCATGGGGTGTATTAAACCCGGTTGAGATAATCTCTAGTACCCTCTTTTGTTTCTTCCATAGTTATTTATTGTGTCTTTTATTCCCAAACATAGGTTGTTTTTTTTCTTTGTTGTTGAAAAAAAAGTTTTGAATGGTTTCAAGTTCTTGAGATCTTATTGTATTCTTTTATTTTATTTTATTTAAAGTTGTTATATTGTAAAATGACTTCTTGTGAGTGATCTAGACCGTGAAGAAAAGAAAAAAATTAAAAATAATAAAAAAATTATTATATACTCCGGCTAGATCATACGTGTCCTTTCAAGTTTGAAAGTAGCAAAGCATAAGCATGATCACATGGGTCTAAGACACGTACAATGTTACAAGGAATTGTGTACTTTTAAGACTATTAATTTTTAGTACAATGAGCTTCAAATTAGTCCTGGCTGGTTGTGAAATTCGACGGCTTAAGATGTGTCATGAAGTTTAAAAAAAATATTTGAACTTTGTGCCTAGTTAATAGCTCACGCTCAACTACCAAATTCGACATAAAAAATGCTATAATGTTTGCGGCCTCTTTATAAAAAAAGTAAGTAATATTGATTATATACTTTTCCATGCTACAATGCCCCCCTATGGATCAGTCATCCGTACAAGGAATGTGTTATATTCAAGTTCGCAGCCCAAAATATACATGATAAGGCATTTTATGCTAACAGTTATGTTTCCTACATTTTTGCCAGCATCACATCGACCGTTTAATATCAACACGGGACGAACAAGTTTGTTTTTTGTTTTTTTGTTTTGTATGACACTAAACAAGTAGGTGTTTGTCGTGGTATCGTATACGTTAGTATTAATACCGATGAAAAATTTACAGGAGATGTGACGGACATCGTGTGACACAATATTTACAAAGATCCTCACTATAAATCTCTTTTTATTTATCTATATGTATTGAGATCTTATTACATGTGCTCTAGCTCGCGATGGTCCATTGAGAAATTGTGTTTCTCATTTTTCAAAAGAAAATTTACAAAAATTTCCAGTTTAATTTTTTAAATTTAAAGATGGTCCCATATTTTTCAAATTTTACACCCGAAGTCCTACTTTTCAAAATTTGGCATATCTACGCTTCTAACCATCACACAACTATATAAAATATTTTAAATAATTTAAAATAAATAAATTTATTAAAACAACCCTGAATATTGTATGCATATTTTCTTCATTTATTATTTTTAAACATTTTTGTAGTTTTGTGATGGTGAGAACTGAGAAATATAGACACATCAAATTTGAGATTAATCCAATGTATAAAAATAAAATTAAAATTAAAATACACTTTATGCACTCAAAAAATAAAACTTGATGTAAAACACAAAATAAACAAAAGAGATAGGTTCTATACCACTCGTAGTAATTCTCTCTGGAAGTCACCTCTGAACTCCAATAGGCTACATTCGAACTAAACGAGAGTCATGGCCACTCATTGTATAGAGCGACTGTTATAGGAATTTTTTTTTTTTACGAATATTATAACCTTTTATTGAATATCGGGAAAAATTATAGGACATTTATTGGACACTTAGATTGGGTGAAGACGACTTTTGTTAAATTTCAAAAACTAAAACATGATTTTCTTAAATATCCCAATTTCAATTTCAAATATTATGCGCAAGTGTATTATCTTGTCTTCCATGACAATATTCCGCATCTTCATACTATCACGCGTAGTGCACCTTGAATCGAAGAAAATGGCAATATCTTCCATGTGACTAGAATTAAGGTGGGGAACAATACTCGCTAAAGCTTGTCTGAGGTCTTGTTTTAATTATTCTTTTAGAACTAATTGGTTAAGAGACTTCGTACATTTAAATTTACCAATGATTTAAAAAATGGATCGGTAACTAGGATCAGGCATCGCAAAAACCAGTCAAGATCGTTGAATCGACAGCTAGGATCACCAATTTACTGTGCAAAAAAAAATAATAAACCGGCGAAAAAACACATACGAAAACAATGAACTGGCCAAGAACCAATCCAAATCAATTAATCAATGTTTGTGTTTAGCAAAACACCATTTTACTATAGCAAATTGCCAATTCTACGATTTTCTATATATACCGACTCTTGAGTTGAACCGGGTGATTTGATGCTGACCTAACTTTTTTAAATCACTATAATTTACTATAGCTCAGGTGCTAAATCTCGTAACCTATCACAAAAAGAGGGCCATGAGTTTTTATGTTGGTCTTTTACAATAAACACCTTTTTTCTTTCTTTTTTTTTTGTGGTAATTTAGTAGGGAATACAGGCCCCTATCCATTTTTTCAGATTAGGGAGTTAGCTTTTTTGAAAGTGCTAAGTAAGTGGTATCAACAGGATTTAAAATACCGGCCCCTACCCATTTTTTCAGATTAGGGAGTGAGCTTTTTTGAAAGTGCTAGTAAGTAGTGTCAGCAAGATTGAAAACCACAATGTGGCAACTAGGCATGGGGGTGCTACCACCACGACCCCACCCCTTGTCCACAATAAACACCTATTGCAGCGTTGAAAAGGGCTATTTTTGCATTGTACTGGTGATTGGGAGCCTCATTAACAAGCTACCTACCGATAGACAATGATCTCACGCGCCTACGTGATCCAGACCGTAAATCCAATTATCAGCCAAATCTAAATCACATTTATTAACAAAATCAAGATGGATACCAAATTTCATTTTTAATGTCCAAAAAAAAACAAAAAACAAAAAACAAAAAAAAACACAAGATGGAACCCACACAGTAGTAAAAAACAAGATGGAACCCACACAGTAGTTGAGATTGGACAATCAATGGACCCACTGTCCATGTGCATGTCATGTGTGTCCAGTCTAAGATCTGTGTTTTTGTGTAGGTATGTGTATTCCATTATTTGTAGACAGATATTTGGAGTCTTAAATCCTCTTTTAGTATCACAATAATGTTCCTTTGTCTCCACTCTCCTCTATAAAGAAATGAACAGGGATATCCAACCATTACTAACCTCTGCATCAAAATACTAAACCTTCTAAGTAGTTTAATCTTGTGCCATTAAAGCAAAGGCACACGGGCGCCAAATGGCCGTATGTGTCCAACCAGGGTTGCCTGAAATCGGACAAGCCCCAACTAGGCAGGGGCCCGATTCTGACTCCCCTAGACCAATTCCCAAGTGAGACTGCGTTAAACTTAGCAAGCAATTTAAGAACGAAGGAAATAACCATGAGGTTGGATGATTTCAGGGTCTTCTGGACTGAATCGCCCTCCTTGCAGTTCCAGTCCGACTTGCATTCCAAGTCGGATTGGAGATTTTTGAAACACTGCTCCCAACTAAGATATGTTACCTATCTTTTATATTGAAATTCTACAGGTTTTTCAACATTCCTAAGTTGAGAAGAGATTAACTAAACCACATCTGAAGTATTTCTTGATAGATGGCTAAACCAAGGGTAAAATCCCCATCTCCACATTTCAAAAGCTATAATACAGACAGATATTTCATAAATAACCACCACATGCATATTAACAGCATAAATTATAAACATCCATAATATGTCATTCAAATTACTAGTGAATTTTTGTGCCATCAAGACTGGAATCACTTATTAATAATATCAAACCCAACCTTTTTTTAAAATATTTACTGTAATATTTTTCGTACCAAGCGTTTCCTCGAAGCAAAGCAGTACAGCAAATAGACTCCACCCTCAGATGATGATAAGAATTTGCGTAGCTCCTACTCCAAATGTATTATAAATGGCCCTGTTTCTTGAGAGGAATAAAGCTTTGAGTTTAGTGTGCACGGTCCCTGAGCACTTCCAAGTCCATCTCAGTGGGATCAGTGGCCTGAATCTCATAGTGGATGCCATCAAGCTCTCGTCGGAATCGATCCTTGGAGGTTGCATAAAGCATCTTGGCTCGGATCCTAGAAATAGAGGGAGACCTGGTCCAAATCCAAACAGTTGATTCATAATATTAATACTGAATACTGATAAAAACAATGAAATCAGAACTCAACACAGCAGTCAAAAAGTCTCTCTCTCTCTCTCTC
>NW_006498952.1:1239573-1253044 GCF_000471905.2 Amborella trichopoda
CGTACGTACGTACTACAACTACGTATATATATATATAATTAACTACATAATAACGTAATAACTAAACTAAAACTACACGAACACACACACACGTACGTACGTACTACTCTCTCTCTCTCTCTCTCTCTCTCTCTCTCTCTCTCTCTCTCTCTCTCTCTCTCTCTCTCTCTCACACACACACACACACACACACCAACGGCACACCCCAAAAAATAAAAGCTAAAGAAAACAACCACCCTTAACCAAGTTGTGGGTGCGAACTGCCAATACTTGGTGATTACTGAGTTCACATTAGTAACATCCATTCACAATAATAAAACAAATGAATAAATAGAGATTTAAGAGCGATATTCTCTTGAGAAAGCTGTATGTTGAGAGAATCGCAACCAGAAATAGTTTGATGCACAAAGTGCACACTGCTCACTCTACAATCAAAGGAATTTAGAGCAAAGAAGCAAACTACAGGGACTGCTTCAAGTAGAAGGCAGATGTGAATAGACAAATACAACAAATTGTGATTTTTGTTTCATTTTTAGATAAACCTTTTCATTTAGAGTATGTGACAAATTTTCAGCTTTACTGTAGGAAACCCATATGCTTTCAAATAGAGACATCTTCACTGGAAGAACTTCGGCATAGACATGGTCTAAGTTCATGGAAAGATGGTCAGAAAGGTGGTGCACAAGTTATGGATCCCAACACTGGGTCTTCAAAGAGTCAAGTACAAATTTGAACAAAATTGTATAAACAATTGGTATAAAGAATTAACTTTTTAGTTTAACTTTTTTGATAATTAGTTTATTGTGTGAGGTCAATAAATAGAAGATTATGAAGATGGTGAACAATTGGAGTCATACGAACATGAAAATGAGAGCATTGTTAAGATGTTACGTTAAGACTTCTTCTTTGGTTTGTTCGAAGTTTGCATTATGTTGAAATTGGTACCATCTCAAAGTTGATATCTGGTTTGTTCCAAGTTTTGCATTCTTATAGAATTGGTTCCGTCTGAGAGAGTTCATATATGTGGCTTATTTGGAGATCCTACATATTGGTCCTCTGTTAGAAGAGTCCTACTAATATTACAGGCAAATTTCATACTTCTGTTAAACCACTGCATCTCCAATTGTTGATGTCATTCACAACTAAAGCAGCGGTCGGCATCTAACGGGGTCAACTAATCTCTAAAGTTCGGTTATCATAAACACAATCATTGGTTTTCTCTCCCGCTGTAGATATGTGGGACGATCCAAACCCTAATAACTCCACATCTCCTGTGCTTTCTGTATCTTTATCTCTTTTTTGAATAAAGAGTCTACATCAAGATTGTCTCCATATTGTTTTTTCCACGTTTCAGATCTATTTCCAACATTTTTATTACGTAACAATCCATCTCTTTTTTTCCTTTTTTTGTCCCTAGGGACAGGCACCCATCAAAGAAATAAAGAAGGAAAGAAAGAAGAATGACCTCATGTAGAACATGAATATAGATCATTTGTTAGGGTAAAAAAGTAGTGGTTAAGCATGAACACGCAAATCTACCACTGGACTACCAAAAAAGAAACATCATTGGCTGGAGTTCGTATAGCCAACAAAACAGCAGAAATTTAGAGATGGAAACTATATGCTTTTGGGGAACGTCTCCACGTTGAAATTAGAAATCAAATTATTTTTATTTTCTGAAGGGTATTTTCTTTTTTCCATGGATCACTTCAAGAACGATGCATGACACAATGGTGAAATGAAAAAAAAAAGTATGAAAACACCCTGATTGAAAACTCTATATACATAAAGGCAAAGCAAAGACTCAGTGGAAAAGTATTAACAACCAAAAAATTTCTAACCCAAAACCCTTTACAAAAGGATTGTGGAGGCTAAGATAACCTTCCGGGAAGAAAGAAAGAGGCTAGAGAAAATTCCAAAAAAGAGACAGGCTAGAGAAAACATAAGTCAAAGACTCAAGATTTTTCCTTCAAAATGAAAATCATTTGAGGTCACTGATTTCAATAGCAATATTGAAAATTCTAAGGCTTTCTATCCAAATGTTAAAATAATTTAAGGTTTCAAGATTAGCTAACATTGTCACATGAACCAACCAACCCCATAGAAAGGGGCCATAAGATTAGGGCTTGAATCCCATCATACCCAATCCCAAAAAAAAGGCCCCCGAAGAGGTTCTTATTAGACAAATATGCAATGTTAGAACAAACATAGAGTGCCATTAAAGCACAATAATGCACCACTACAAGCCCCATATAAGCATTTTGAGCAAAACAGAGAACCGCTACATTCTTGGTTTATGGAATCGAGCAAGAAATCAACAAACCCGTGTTGTAACAAGGCAAAACCAGAATAGCCTACTGGAATTGAGTTCATTGTCCCAACATTAGATTACACCTTCAATTCCCATTCCACCAACCCAAAGGAAATACAAAACACAAGTCACTTCCAAGTACCACCAATGGGCAATGAACACCAACAAAATCCACAAGTCACGCTGGACTAAGTTCTACCCCGAGAAGATAAAACCCAAACATTTTTTGGCACAATTTAGTTCCTAAGCCTACAGTAGTTTTTTTGTATCATTGTTCAGCATATATGTACTTTTATATATCCAAAGAGAACAACAAATGCAAAAATCACCAAAACTACCAATCTTGAACAGTCTACATGACTCAAAGAAATAAAAGATCAGAGAAAAACCAAAAACTAACCAGGCAATGAAGAATATTTTGCTCTTCTGGCAATTCTCAGAGGTCACGAAATCAAAGTCATATATAGCATAGCGGCAGTCATTTTCAGGCAAAGCAGCTGTGAAATCATCATAGCTCTCAGCTGGTCCACCCGTCTTCTCCACAACAACCTCCTTCTTCTTCTCATCGATCTTGAATATCACATAGCGATGAACCTTCTTCCTCTTCAGCTCCAGAAAGGTGTGCATGCAGTGGTCAGCCACTCCCATACCAGATGATGCATTGGACTACAAATTGAACACCCACAACCATTAATTATTTGCCATAAATCAGCCATAAATTAATGGCAAGCCCGCATTATTAGATCCAATAGCAACTTTCTTTTTCCCTTCATTTTTTTTGACAATTTATGGGCCTCCCATCTTAAATTCTAAATTTGGAGCATTCCAAGGGTCAGCTTTAGATACCAAAGTAAAGATGCCATCAATAGATAAACAGCGATCCAGTCAAGATTTTACATCTATGAAAGGAACCAAGCATTGTAAGCGCCAATTTATGCCCAGAGACACAGGACAAAGTGTGCTAACTTTTAATTAAAATTTCATGCAAAATGGAAAAGGGTCATCAAATCAGCAGGATTGCATTAAGGAATTAAACCATAATCCTGCAACTACATTCTTCTCTGAGAAAATAAGAATCAATATTTAGTTTGTCCTTCTCCATAGAAATACTGAACATAATGATAAATTGGGAAGGAGCACAATGAAGACAATTTTCAACCAAGTCCAATATTATTTACATTGGTGTCAAACTCCTAGCTCCATCATTAACTATAACTAGTTCAAACATGTCACTCATCTCGACTAAAATATCCATAAATCTTACCCAAATCAGCACCCAAAAAACTAGAAAAAGATCCCACATAATTCTCCCCAAAAAACCATTTCTCTTCAAATTAAATTGCTTGATTTAACATCACACTGATCAAATGTCCACCATTGTGCTGGAATAAGAACCAAACCACAAAAATGTTTTTTTGGAGCAAAACTTAATATATATATATATATATATATATATATATATATAACTCACAGCGATACTAACTCTATTACAACAACATTAATTTACGAACCAAATATACATCATCCTGGTCCCTTCGGCTTCAGCTTAGTGGTAGCAATATCAGTTTGGGTGAGGGAAGTCGAGGCTTAGAATAGGTTTGTACAAAGAGTCCAAACAAGTTTCCTAGCATTTTTTTTTCTCTATAGTGTCCTCAGGAAAATAAAAGGAACCCTCTCTCCCCACTGAGATGGTGGCTCAATTAAAAGTTGAAAAAAAAAGAAGATCAAATCCATAACTTCAAATTAGAAGGAAACCATCAAAACGCTGAAAAACTTTCCAACTGAAGCAATTTTCTCAAATTAATACAAAATGATGAATTCTAGATGATCCTGCTTCTTTCTTTCAAAAAATAGATGATCCTGCTGGATTGAAGCCAGAAATAACCTCATAACTTTTAAACCAGAATAAAAATGCTCATTTCAACGGGAACAGTTGAAACTTAAGGACTCAGTTGGACTAAAACCAGCAAAATTTTAACACTCTCAATTCAACATAAAATGATAAAATAAACATGTAAAAATTCTGGATCAAAACTAAAAAAGTAGTACAAATGTTTCATCTTCGGATGAATCTGCTCAGTTCCACGTCAGATGATGAAATTTAAACAGCATTAGTGGATTTAAAAACTTTACTCATTTTCATCAAATCACTGATCAAGCATGAGAAAACCAGCGCTGAAAACAAATTCAGAGACTTCTATTCCTGATACAAAACCTCAAAAAATGTTCTCCTAACGAAAAATTGTAATCCTGACACTGGATCGCACAAAAACCTCCATTAAAATGACTGGTGGTGCAATACAGGGAATATAAGCTCCAAAAAATTACAAGAAATTACAAAAAAAAAAAAAAAAAAAAGAATATTATCATGAAAGATTGAAGCTTACCGATCGGAAAGACATGACTGAAACAATGGAGAAGAAACCCTAAATTCCGACCAGCAAAAGAGAGCTTATCTGGTCTATATGGTGCGGAGAGAATGAAGAGATAAACGAGTGAGAATATATTCCAAAAAAAAAGGTGAAAAAAAATTGGAGGCGAAAGGCCAAAGAGAGAGAGAAAGAAATTTAAAAAAGAAAAGGAAAAGTAAAGGGGAGGTGGCGCCATCCATAGGCCGCCAGGACCTTTTCCTTAAAGGATGCGGTTTCTAGTTTCTACAAGGCTTAGGCCTCATAGAAAACCGTAAAGCCTCAATTTCAAACTTCATATGGAAAATATTTCGGGCATAGAAAAGGATGCGGTTTGTATAGAGCGTAGGCTCTAAACAATCAAATTAGAGCCTACCTTTACATAGGATCGAAAAATGTGGTTTTAATATTGGAAATTTTTGTGATAACTTTAAAATATATTTTTACATTTATTTATAAATTTTAAAGCATAAAAAACAGTGCAGCTCGACATATCTATGAAAACATGAAAATCTTGAAAATTGATGGTCCAAAAATGTATTACAAAATACACTACTTTCAAAACTTTAATCCATTTTTTTCTGGTGTCCATGTTTCTTGATGTCGAGATGATCAATTTGAAAATATTTGGGCATCAAAATAACCTCTTCTAGTGAAAGTTTTTAGGTACTCTCAAATTTGATTGTTTAGAGCCTCGGCTCTATATAAACTTTTCCCATAAAAAATCCCAATGCCGGCTCTAAAATTGATTTTCATTACTGATCATAAAATATTTAGCTGAATAATTGGTACAAATCTCGTGGATTCATGGATATTTGAAATTGTACTAGATAATGTGTTATAATATACATTATTTTTAGATTTGAAATTTTTTTTTGTAATATTTAAAATAGGGGTGCAATTGGCATACGGATGCATCTGTAGTTGTAAAGATAAGGTGCACCTCCAAAATTTATCATGGTATATAATTTTGATGTAAAATATTCTTATGATTATCTTAAAATCTATTTTTATATCAAATTATAGAAATTTAAATTTCAAAATGGTTAAAATCAAGTAGATCTATAAACATATGAAAATCTTGAAAATGGACAATATGGATAATGTTGTAAAATGCACTATTTTTTAGACTTAAAATCTTTTTATTTTTCATGGTCATACATCTCGATGTCGAGATGATCAATCAAAAGTTTTTTTAACATTAAAACTACCTTTGTCGATGGATTTTTGAGGTGCATCCCTATTTCTACATTATAAAGTTGCATCCATATATAAACCTTTTCTTTAAAAGAGTTAATGTCATGATTGTTTTGGTAATATTTGCGGGGTGCGATTTGTATAGAGTTGAGGCTCTAAATAATAAAAGTAAAGCTCACCTTTAAATAGTGTCGATAAATATGGTTTCAGCATTGGAAATCTTTGTGATAGCCTTAAATATTTTTTATATTTAATTATAAAATTTAAAGTTTCAAAATAATGTAGATCGAGTAGATCAATGAAAACTTGTAAATCTTGAAAATTGATGATCTAAAAATGCATTACAAGATGCACTATTTCCAAAACTTGAAATCCATTGTTTTATTATGTCCAAGCATCTTGATGTCGAGATGATCAATTTGAGTATATTTGGGCATCAAAACAACATCTTCTAGTGAAATTTTTAAGGTGAGCTCTAATTTGATTGTTTACCGCCTCGGTTCTATATAAACCATTTCCATATTTGAAACACAACTTTACTTCTTCTTTTTTGTAAAGCCTAGGCTTTATTTTAACTCTTTCTTTTTAGTAAAATACATCTCTTATGTTTTAAGTGTTTGACATTTTACCCTCTTTCTATTATTCCAACTCAAAGTCATGTGCATTTTGATAAGCATTTTGAAATTAAATATAAACATATGAGTAAAATGTTATGTAATAAATAAGTTGAGTGATTTTTGGTACAAAATGTTGGGTGGTCAAAAAACAACATACCCATAGAATACTTATAGTTAAGATGAGGATTTTAAGATGGATGAGTGGCAAGAAAATAAGAAATAGAATTCCGAACGAATACATTTTGAGAGAATTTAAATGTGGTACCAATAGGCGATAAGATGAGAGAAAGTATACTTAAGTGAGTTGGACATATGTGGTGCAAACCAAGTATAATACCAGTTAGGAGGTGCAAGGTAGTCAAGTAGAATGCTTTGAAAAGACAAGAGATAAGCCCAAAAAGACATGATTAGAAGTAGTGATAAAATACATAAGGACTTATGGCCTCACCCTTAATAGATCATAATAACGGATCAGGATTCATGTAACCATATTTAATTATTTGAAAAAAAAATTTGATGATGATGATTATGATGACCTTAATGCATTTTGATAAATTTTTTAAAATAAAATAAAAGATTTTTTTTTTAAAAAAAGTGCTTATCAGTCTTGCAATGCATTCACCCAAAACAATATCATATAAGTGATATAAGATCTCAGGATTTCAGGCAAGTTCTACTAGTTTGGTAATGAGTAGTTATACTCTGCATCCAATGTCCAACCTTATCTATAAGGAGGAAAATGAATCAAATCATTCCCACTTAAAATACGAGTACTTGAAAATGCAAAAACAACCCAATATAGTTAACAACTCATTTTCTACCTAATATAGTTAACTATAAATGGTAGATGTTGTGTTTGAGAACCAAACACTATACTCGTCTACAGTAAAATATATTTTTCTCTTTCTTTATGGGTGGAAAGATTTGGTGTGTAAGCCCTACAAAATACTTTACCTTTACCTGATGTAAACAAACCATATAAATGTCCAGCTTACTCTCAAAAAAGAAAGTTAGAACTATAGATATAGTAGACAAATTTAAGAAAAGTATACAGTAAAACTATTTGTCTTTAATACAAGGAGATCACAGTCATTTTCGGCTATTAGATGTGAAACTGAAAGTGTTTATATTATATCATAAATATATGACAAAAGAGAAAAAAAGACTTCGAGACTAAAAAATAGTGCACCTTACACTATATTATCTAGACTATCCATTTTAAAGATTTTCATGTGTTTATAGATCTACTTGATTTGAACCATTTCTAAAGTTTAAAATTTGATAGTTAGAGAAAAAAAATAGATTTTTAAGGTTATTTTAAAAAGTTTTGGTACCAAAACTACAAGATAAAAATTTAGAGGTATGTTTTAATTTGATTGTTTAAGGTTGCAACATTATTATGCAAACCACACCTTTTAAATTTGGAAAACGGTTTGATAGGGCAGCAGCCCTATCGAAATAAATAAAGCCTCACTTTATAATTCATCAAAAACTGCAATTCAAGCATTAGAAAACTTTTCGATCATCTTGGCTTGAACATTATGGTTGTGAAAAAAAGAAAAATTTTAAACTCTAAAAATATGATTATTATAACAAATTATCTAAACCACCAATTTGCCTTAAAAATAAATGTTCATAGATCCACAAGATCTTTTAAATTTTATATTTGGTATCAAAAATTGATTTTAGAGCTTTCATGAAAACTTCTGTTTGCCGAAAGTGCTTTTTGGAAGAGGATTTGAGATGAATATTTATTTTGTTTTCATATAAGCTACGCCTTTTGGTTTCATATAACCTACGCCTTATAAAAACCTCCATTTATGGAACTTCGACAATTTATACGTGAAAGGAGTATTTTAAATTGCAAAAAGCAAAGGTCAAAAGTGGATTCTTTTTGGCTTTTCTTTTTTGTTCTTTTTTGTTAAAAACTCGTTTCTTTTGGACTTTTCTTCTTGCGTCTTTGAAGCCAGGGATCTTTTCACACGTGTAAATGGTACAAAACATTCTCGCTATTAGCGAAAGTTTCAGGCGTGTGGGGATCGTGAACATAGGGAAGTGTGAAAATATTTTAAATATTAAAAGCCGTGATTCGAAATATGAAATGCCTGATTGCACGTGCAAGTATCGACCGGTCTGCGGATCATTAAGTGAACGGACGGCTAATATTTGATAGCAGACTGTAGCCCTCTACGCGATAAGAGCGATCAATGTTTTATGTTTAATGCCGAAGAAGTATACTAGCCATCTACTCCTTTGGGCAAAACTTAAACTAGGAGTCAAATTTGAAAGATTGTTTCATGCGGGTTGGACTGGATTTCTACAATATGAGGCCAGAGGTATAAAGCATCCATCTTTGAAGATAGATGCAAATAGGTGTTCCATCTAAAAATAATTGTAATTAATAGTTCAAATGTTTTATTAATATATTCTGTTATTTTTAATTTTCAAAAATTGTTTTATTTTTTATGTTCATGATCTCCATGTTAAAGATTATATGTGCTCTAAAACTTAGGATCAAATAATATTTAGAAAACTATTTATTGCCAAGCCCGCATTTCTACAATATGCAGGTTGGCTGCATGCTAACAGTGTCCATCAAATTTTGAGATGTGATCTCTAAAACTAGACAATGAACCTCAAAGAATAAAAATGAACTCCTACTATCTATGTCACTCAAAAAAAATAGCAACTCGAAATTGCATCGGAGCCATCCAATTTTTTTGTGGGAATGATCTAGATGTTCAATAACTCAAAATCCAATTTTTTATCTGATAATAATCATAATGGATTCCACTTAGTCCTCAATATAGAACTCATGGCTTATCTGTTGCACTGTAGCGTGACAATACCAGGTACTTATCTTCAAGCTTATGGCCTACCCTAAAATCTTGGCCATAAAAGTTATTGGAAAAAAAATAAAAATAAAACTATTCCTTTTCTTTTGGACACTATGCTGTAACCTTGGTACCTTAACCACTATCCTAAAAGGGAGATATTTTTACCCTGAATGAAAAAGATGTTTTTACCTTTTTTTCCCTCTGTTTTGTTGGGGGAGGGGGTACCTTTTTTACAACCCTTATTTAGAGTACGTATTCTATGCTCTTTTGGGGGTGTAGTTTTCTTCTATTCCTTCGGTCAAAAGATTTATTTGGGAGGATTTTTTAAATTTTTAATAATTACTTAAGAATTAGTAGATGATTATTTTAAAAAAAATTTGAGTTCTCTAACACTTAGATATCACCATCTAAAAATTGGATGGTCTATGTTCAATCTCAAGACATTACCTTTTTCAAGTGTATAGGGTTACTATTAAGAAATTTTTATTATCGAGGTTAATGTATGGATTGAAGATGTTAAATCCCCAAAATATGAGGTCCTAAAATTAGTTTTACATGGGGTTTTACCTTGGTGTGTAAATAGGCATTCTACTCGAGCATTTAATATTTTGTAATCATTTATCCACAAATGATACAACAGTTTTCTTTTAAAAAAAAAATTATCTTTAATTTATATACATTGATATACTATCCACTTGCTCCCTCAGGTAAAAAAAAGCTGCTTAGGAGAGTTTTTTGGATCTTAAATTTTTTTAATCAACCTAAGAAGCACCATATAGTTAGTTTTTTTAAAAAGGTAAAGAATTCCTCCTAAGCTTTGTGATCCTAAAATTACTCCTAGATCAAAATTTACCCACCGTAACAAATAGGCAGTATGTTCCAGCATGGCATGGAATCTTTTGACATTGAAGAAACTACGATCTAAAAATCGTACTCTCTCCACCTTTTGCCACCAAAACATGAAAGAAAAAGTCACATTGACTTTCTCACAGCATCTAAACCGTTAAAGGCTTAAAGCAAACCCATATCACAAGAACCAGAACTTATGACTACGTGCATTTTACTAAAATGCCCCTTGTCTGCCTAAATTACAATTATGCCCTCGTGAATGATGGAAATAATTACTGAATTGTCATTCTTTTAGGAGCTTGAGAGAGTTTTGAGCTTTTGACCCACGGCATAAACCTTCTATCTAAAGATGGATGCAACTGATGGTCCCTCCAAGAAAATAGTAAAATCAATAGCTCAAATATTTCCTTATAAACAATATCAATTTTAGTTTTAGTTTTAATTTTTTTCTTTCTATTTTTCACACATTAACATTCCCCATGTTAGGGATGGTATATTTCTTGAAAATCAGAGTCAAAATTTATTTAAAAAATGGATTATTAAGAGAGGCCGCATTTCTACATATGAACCTGGGGACTCATAGAAACATGTGTCCTAAATATTATTTCAAAATGTCATTCTCACCTTTTGTAAATTTCAACCTTATAAATATAATGGGTGGGGTACCCACACAAACCCCTGCTTACCTAGCAAAAAAGAAAAAATCTAAACAGCCATGATCAATGTTTTGAAAAATAAAACGAATTCTAAGCTTTAAAAATGTATCCATTATTTAGACCATTTATTTTAGGGTGCAGTTTGTATAGAGCCTAAGCTCTAAACAATCGAATTAGGGCCTACCTTAAAATAGTATCGAGAAATGTGATTTCAATACTGGAAATCTTTGTGATAGCTTTAAAATATATTTCCATCTTTATTTATAAAGCTTAAAGCTTCAAAAATAGTGTAGATCGACACATATATGAAACCTTGAAAATCTTGAAAATTGACGGTCTAAAAATACATTACAAGATGTATATTTCCAAAACTTGAAATCCATTTTTTTCTCATGTCCATGCATATTGATGTCGTGATGATCAATTTGAGGATATTAGGGCATTGAAAAAACCTCTTTTAGTGAAATTTTGAGATAGGCTCTTATTTGATTGTTTAGAGCCGCGGTTCTGTCTAAACTTTTCCCTTTATTTTAACTATTCAAAGAATGATCTTATTGTATTATATTTGGAATTATAAATTTATAAATCTAAAACGAAAGTGGATTTCCAAGCAGTTGAAATATTTTTTGATTGAAAATGCATTTCCACCTTAGACCCAATCAGTTGGAATATATTTTAGGTTCTAGCATCCTTTAAAGATAGGAACATCACATGAGTCCGACAGACTCACCAAAAACTTTTTCTTTACAACTATTGAACTTGTGGTGCATCCAGAATACTAAAACGTTCCTGACCCTGACCCGGACCCAACCCCGATCGGACCTAGACCGAGACCGGGGCCACTATGTACATTTTGTTTTTTATTTTTATCAAAATTAATTATTTACTAATTTAAAACCCTTTCTTAATTTGGACCAAGCCACTTGAGTACATGTAAAACATGTATGATACTCAGATTTGCTTTAGTTTTACAAAACTGTGTGGCGCCCTTCATGGTATATTATTTAAACCTACTCAATATTTTTGGACACTTAATACTCTTACTCTTCGATTTAAGTACTTTTTATTATAGGTAGTTTAGTAACTAATTAAAGGTAAAGTACAAATATTAAATATAACAATATTTATTAACTATATAAGATGTGTCATTATCTACATGGGCCAACACAGTATATTAATTATTATTTTTTGGGTAAGTAACAAGGTATATTAATTGCTTTCCAGTAACAATGTTGAAATATATACAATATGACTATTTACCTCTTGTATAAAAAAGTCACAATCATTTCTGGCCGTTAGATATGAAATCAGAAGGCAAGGCCAAGGGTGTGCCATAGGCTAGACTTAAAAGTTTTTTAAAAAATTTATTGAACTTTATGATATACTCTAAGCTATCTAATTTGACATCTAATAAACTTCTTATTCCAAGATAAATAGCCACATGGTATTCATTCTCATAAAATGCATCCCTCATCTTTTGAAGATATCCATTATTCCCCTCACGAATTACAAGAAGGGCCTTTGCTCAAATAGTATTTATTTTTTTAAGACATGGACAATGAATGTTCAATAAATGTTTGGTAGATTAAGGACATGATTTGCAAGAGGGAGTAACCTACAAAACCTAGTGTGGCCTTTGTTTATTTTAAATAAGCTAAAGTTAAGCATTTTGCATTCAAAAGTTATTTACGAGTCCATATTTTATAGTTGAAATTATCACCAAGTGAACATAATAATTGTTAAATGGATGACATCACATTGAGCTATTGAAAAGTGAGGTGGGAGACATTGTTTTTGTTTGGGTTTTAACCAAGACATAAAAGTAGTGTGAGGTGAAATGCAACCCTTCTTTTCAATGAGTTCCTTATTTATTGAATATTAAGGTAATATCCATGTTTTGATAAAAAGGCCCTAAAACATAGAATAAGAGATGTGATACATGTGGCTTGTGTGGGTTTTATCCCATGAATGAAAGTAGTGTGAAGTAAAGTGGGAGTTAACCGCATAAGACTGGCTTTTATTTGTGTCAAACTTCGATTGTTTATTATCAAATAAATGAGATGAGATATTGGAGGAGAGCGATGTAAGTTTGTTATTTTCATGGACATGCAAAATACGGCCCTGTTTATTTTTAGGAAAACCGAGATATATATCACGGAGATGCAAAATACGGTCCTGATGTTTATTTTTAGGAAAGGCGAGATATATATCTTAACGAAGACTGATTCAAATATAGGTACATTTAACTTTTGAGACAGTTTTCATTTTTCAGTAACCTAGAAATGTACAACTAGCTTAAATTCTTTTATCGGTTGGCAACAAGTAAATAAATGAGATATATGTTAATTAAATTTTATTAATTATTATTGAATAAATGAGATAGTAGAGAAAACCAGAGCAATTTCAAATTTCTTTGAGGATAATATTTAGACATAATATTCTATACAAAGTTTTATTTAGTTTAAGTATTTAGAGTTTAATAAACAAACCATAGGTCATTTTTAAAAATTACATTATAACATAAATAGTGTGTAGTTCTTTGTTCTCTAGTGTGTTAATCATTTATTGTCCCATATATATATATATATATATATAA
>NW_006498952.1:1253901-1270540 GCF_000471905.2 Amborella trichopoda
TTTGTTCTCTAGTGTGTTAATCATTTATTGTCCCATATATATATATATATATATATAACAAAAACTAAAACCTAACTTGTTCCATACGATATTTAATTAATATTAAAACATAATCCTTCATCTTTTAAAATGTAAACTTTCAATTCTACCCCTCAAATCTCTTTAACAAAAAAGGTACAAATACCCTTAAAGAAAAATTACCCCAAGAACTTTATAATATGAAATATACTTTTAGTTTATGCTTCAGACTCTTATGCAAATTGGGAAAATTGAGCTTGATACCGCTATCATGTTGACCTTTTTCAAGTCGTAATTCTTGCCTCAAAATTTGTTCATTACATATGAGATCATCCCTTGGTGTATGTAATGAATATTGATTCATCTCTTGAGTGAGATTTGGTATTGAATTTACAAGAGTGATTGTATCTCCTTCTTTTTGTTTGGAAATATATACTAATTGATGAAAATAGGAGGGAGAAAAAATAAAATAAAAATAAATAATAAACCAGAAAAATCTATATCCTATCTCAAGGATCTACAAGATAATTCACCCTAAAAGAACTTCCACAGGACCCATAAAGTATATTCTTATTCTCTTCTCCTTTTCTTGTTCAAATGTATAGTTATGAAAATAAAACTTAAAACTTAAACTTGTTCCCTATAAAACCCTAATCAATACTAAATTATTGCCCTTTATCTTTTAAAATTTAAATTTTCAATTCTGCCTCGCAATTTTTTATAATAGAAAAAACATAAATACCTCTAAAGAAAACTAGAAACCCAAGATAACTTTAAGCCCCATTTTTTATCTCCTAATAAAATAATAATAATAATAATTACATCAAAATTAATGAGAGACCAACAAATTAGGGGAGTTGGGGCATCATAGTGCACATGATATTTTTGGGTGAAAAAAAAATAAAAAAAAAGGTAGTTAGCTTGTTTGGTTGCATTGGACAAACTTTAAGGATTTGAACCGTTGACGCCTCTCAATCAAACCGATATGTCAACTACTAAGCATAAATTGAAGGGCATGAAAGTATGCATATACCTATTTTGAGGTTGAAGCCTTGGAATTATAGAAACCTTCATGCCGTCTCTCTTTGCCCATGAAATTCGGAAAATTTCCCTAAACGCTCGAGGATTCTATGTCCATTTATGCTTAGTCCATAGTTGGTCAGGTTTGTATAAGGTGCGCACCTTATACTTTTTAAAAGAAAGGCGCATCTCTAAATCTGCCAAAAATATGTAATTTCGATGTCAAAAATCTCACAATAGATTAAAAATCCGTGTTCAATTTTAATTATGATATTGAAAATTCAAAAAATGAAGAAGATTAAGCAGTTCTATTAGTATATGAAAATCTTGAAAATAGATGGCCCAGATGACCTGTCATAAGATGTACTATTTTTAGGATTTGAATTTTTTTTTTCTTTATATCTATATATCTCGAGGTGAAGATGATATATTGGGAGGTTTTCCAATTTCGAAACACTCTTATCTATTGGATTTTCGAGGTACACATTATTTCTATAGTAGAAGGTTGCAACCTTATATAAAGTTTTTTCTTCAAGTAAATGCCACGATTCGATTATTTCAGTTAAATCATAGAAAGCGTGAATCTCCTCTGCTGCCAATATTTCTCAGCAAAATATTCCTCACGCTGATTTAGATGAATATTTTGCCATTGCTTTAAATAGTTGGGAATAGGATGATGTTGATGATTACGACGATGATTGATATACACTTCTCTGATTCAGCCGTCTAATTTAGATCAAGTGAGCCACTGATTGTTTGACCTAGATCTGATGTCTCAGAATATTTTTTTTTTAGTTTTTTTGACAAATTGTATGAATATAAAATTTTGTACGTGCCATCTTCTCAATGGGGCGCACCTAAAAAAATATTAAAAAGATTTTTTCGATAAAATATAACGAAGAAGATACCTATTGAAATATCCATAGGTACTTTAGCCATTTTATTTTATTGCAAATATTGATTTTATATTTTTTACAAGTGCTCTTTTAAGAGAGAAATGGATGCCCAAAATTTGGGGTCAAAATATTTTGTAGAAAAAATTAAAAATAAAATAGTGTAGAGATGTGATATTGTGATTGGGGTCATCTCAGGTGTCTATTCAGAATAGACTGTTGGATAGGGGAAGTATATAAGTTTTATGGAGTAGAAGTATAGAAAGCTTGCCCTAAAAACCAGATAAATGGACTTGTCAAAACGCACAAACGAAACCTTAGGATGTCTTTTTTTTTTTTTGGGAGAACACCAATTGGGCAAGTTTGGATGACAATTAATTTTATCTGAAAATAGATGATCTTATCTAAAATTAATGTAATATGTATAGTATTATTGTGTTAGTTGTTTGATACATTTATTCTATTATGTATAATATTATTTAATTATTTAACCTTTTCAGTGATTTAGCTATTGTTAGCTATACTGACTAAAAATATGTGATTTTAAGAAAACTACTTTAAATAAAGTAGAACAAAAAATCAAAAAACAAGGGCTGGTTTCAATGTACTCGTTATTGCAGATAATTCCTTATTTCAATTAAAGTTAATTTTCATGACGAGTTATCGATAATTCCTTGTTTCAATTAAAGTTAATTTTCATGACGAGTTATCTATCGTTTCACTCTGTCCATCATAAGGTTATCTGAGATAAACTTATAGGTAGTTTTGCCCAAAAGTTTATCTGTTTTAAATGTTGTTTTTACTTTATTCAAAATAATTTGTTGTACATTACATGTTATTGGACAGAAATAGCTAAAAATAGCTCGAAATAGTAGAAAAGCTAAATTTTTAAGTAATATATTACATAATACAATACAAGTACCAAACAACTACCAAAATAATGGTATTAAGAGTATATTAATTCCAAAAATAATAATATATTTCAGATAAAATTAATTGTCATCCAAACAAGCCCTAAACTTATATGTGCGCTAAACTTATATGTAAAATTATCTTTAAGTTTATCTCAAAGATAATTTTATCTGGGTAACGAGTACATCGAAACATGCCCTAAGTTTAGGATTGAATCAAACATATCCCATTTCAAATATAGGGTTGAAAAGTTGGTTGCAATTTAAATTAAGAAGATGTTGGGAATAATATTTTTTGCAGTATTTGTATTTTGCCTTGAGTTTTATTTGGCCGCCACCGCTGAATTTGCAAATATGTGAAACACTTAACATTCTATTCAGGCAAAATTAACGGGCCCATATTGCATGCTCTTTGTGAATCATACTGTATATTAACTCTTTCGAGCAAAATAAATACTTTGGAAGATTTTTCTTCTAGGTGAGGTTGGTATAAGGTGCCCACCTTATACTAAGCTGCACCTCTTAATTTTAGCCGGAAGAAGTAGATTGGGTGTCAGAACCCTTATGATGGCCGGAAAATCCATGTTCACCCCCACTAATGAAATTTAAAATTTTTAAAATAGTGTAGATCGAGTAAATCTATTAACACTTAAAAATAGACGGTCTAAAAAATTGTCACCAAGACTTTAAAATCCTTTTTTTTTTTTATATCCATATAGCTCGAGGTCAATGGTAAGGTTTTTCAACTTCGGTTGAGGTGCACTTTACTTTTAGGAAAGGTATACAAAGAGACATTTGCCTTTTGTACAAGGAGGTGACAAATCACTCTTGTCCCTTGGATTTCTAATTAAGTGGTTGTAAAAATGTCATTGAAAAGACTCAAAGTTCAAAAAACATTTTTCGGACTTCGTAACTAATACAAGCAATTCAGTTTGACATCCGATGAGTAGGAATTGTGACCTCCTTATAATAAAGATAATTGGTCTCATTGTATACAATCCCTTACTTTTATAGCATAAGATTGCAAACTTTTCCTTTACTTATTTGAATCTTTGGGATCTAACAAAGAAGGACCTGGTTTCTATGTGGCTAAGCCCCTATATGTAAATATGGAGGCCTATTCATAAATCTATTTTTGAGATAGACTTTTGGACTTAATTTTTATGGACATGTAATCTCTAACATGGAAATCATGAATATGAAAATATAAGTAAATTTTTAAAATTAGAAATAATAATTCTTGTAAGAAAATATTTGGACCGTTAGTTTTAATTGTTTTTAGATGGAACACCTACTTGCATCCATATTTAAGATGGATGCTTTACACTTTTTGGACCACACATTAATCATGCGGTCCAACCTGCATGAAATAATTTCCAACAAAGAATCATTAGATGATTATTTCCAAATAGAAACAAAAATAAGAATATGCAATTTGAAAATTGCTACACTCAAGATTTGTGCCAAAAAAATTTCTAACTTTTAATTTACCTGAGGGAGAAAATGGGCAGTATACTCCTGTAGGCTCAACATAACGTTGGCAAAATGAATTTATTAGAAAATTTGAGCAAAAATCTTCTTTTATTTTTTTAATCCAAAATATTCCATATTTTACATTGAAGTCCCTCTTTTTTAGAGCATAAACTCTATTGATAATCTCAAATTTGATATTTTCATACTTCTCAACATTAAACACCTATAAAAAATAATTTTTAAAAATAAATGAGCAAAATAACTCACAATATTTTACAGGTATTCTAGTAATTTAATTTATTTAAAATGATTCTTTTACTATTTTTTATAGCTCTGTCTGATAATGAGAAATATGAACGTATTAAATTTGAGTTTAATATGATATATACATAAAAAGACAAAAATTAAATACACTTTATACTTTAAAAAAGTAGAACTTTATTATAAAATATGAAATATTATATTTTTGAATGGAAAACTGTTTCATGCTAGTTGGACTACATTTCTACAATATGTGGTCTAGAGGTATAAAGTATCCATCTTAAAGATGGATGTGAATAGGTGATCCATCTAAAAACAAGAGTAACTAACGATCCACATGTTTTCTTAATGTAATTATTATTTTTAGCTTTCTATTTTTTTTTTTTCATATTCATGATCTCCATGTTAAAGATTATATATTCTCTAAAATTAAGATCAAATTGTATTTAAAAATATATTTATTGCCAAGCTCGCATTTCTACAATATGCGGGCTGGATGCATAAAAACTGTGTCCTTTCTGAATCACTAAAAGTAAAATAAAACATAATTTTTATGTGAAGAAAGTTGTTTCATGCGGACTGGACCGCATTTCTACATATGTGGTCCATTCCTCAAGATGGATGTAAGTAGGTGTTCTATCTAAAAACAATAGAAACTAACTGTCCAAATGGTTTTTTAGAATTATTAATTTTAATTTTTAAAATTTATTTCTTTATTTTTAAATATTATATATTTTTAAAAATTAAGTCTTAAAATCCATCCCAAAAATAAATTTATTAATAAGCCCGGATTTCTATACATGCGGGTTTGGTCGCATATAAACCCTTCGCGTAAATCTCCGATGATTGTTCTACAGATTGTTTTAACAATTTTTTAGAGCTCCACTTTTGGCCCTTTTTAGCTACATTTTTTAACCAAAAGCGAATTATTACCGATATTTTGTATCACCGTTATATCCCCGTCACACGAGTTCCTAACTCATTATGAAACCATGGAGGAGCCGCTTTTTTTTTGAAGTTTTAAAAATTTTAGAGAATTCTCTCTTTCGGTGCCCTAATTTTTATTAGCGCAAGTGTTTTTTTGTCACTTTGAGTGGTCAAAGCGTTCCGAATTTTATCTGGAAATGGATTCGGAAGGTAACCGTTCTAACCTAAATGTCCATTTTTAACCTTTTCTTCTTCTCTTCTTCTCTCTTTTATCTTCACGTTGATTTTTTCTCGGGCAAAAATGAGTAACCCAACCTGCAATTTTACTTTTTTTTTTCCAGAAAAAAAATCAGTTTATCAAACACTGGTTTACTTGTATATTCTTGTCTTTAGGGCAAAGACCAGCTTCAAACCCCACAGCAATACTTGCATCTCTGTTGAGCAAGCGCGAGAAGCTACAAGAAGAACTCCGAAGTATTGAAAAGCAGGCATGAATCTTCTAGTCTGTTTAATTTTGTTTGTTTGTTACTGTTTATTAGAAACTTGGGTTTGTTTGTTACTGTTTATTAGAAACTTGGGTTTGTTTGATTTGCTCGTTCGATTCTGTAGTTTGGAAGTTATTCTGGTTTCTTGGTTTGGTAGAACACATTTTAGCATTTGATAATGTAGTTAATTCATGTATTATCTGCTATGAATTCTCTTAAGATCATTCTTCTTGGAAAACTGTAGAAATATTTATCAGTATCTGGAGCAGTTTAGAACTTGGAAGATAACTCCTGGTGTTTCATTTTATCAGTTTTGAATATTTGCTTGGGTTTGGATCTTGCATTCGAATAACTGTCACTTGATATATTATGATCCATGGTATGATTTTAGTCTTATTCTTTTTAGTTTCTTAAATAATTAACAGTTGTGTAATAGCATGTAACAAGGTTCTAAGCTGTTGGTTGGAGTGATTATTACAATGCTGATACGGGATACATCTATTAGGAAGATTTTGTTGTGGAAAATTGGAAATTCCATTTATAATAGTTTAGAAGATTATAATGAGTAGACAAGAGTGCCGTGAGTAGCCTGAACTGTGTTGAAAATATGCGGAAGCTTAGACTGTTGATGGGCTTGATCTATCACACACTCGCATGAAGAAAACTGGAGCAAAAAGAGAACTTGTACATCGAGAGAATCCGTGCCTCTTTGGGCTGCTCACACAACAACATTCTTCCTCTGTGATTTTCTTTCTCCTAGACTTGGTGAACTCTCCTCTTTTCTCTTCTAGCTCACCCCAAAGCCTTATGTGACAGCCTCTTCTAAGATCTCTTAATCTCATGTCAACCTTCTCTTCTCCTGTTTATTAAACCTAATTCTATAATGACATTATCTAACTTATCTAAATCTACTTTCTTAACTATATGGATAATTGGACTTCAAGATAGATTTTTTCATGGACCGATCAACTTCCCTAAACATATCCCTACAACTTAGTCATGCTTATCTCTTAATACCCCTTTCATTGCTAAGCCATTCCAGCATTTTTCATTCCTAAGGCTCACTTGTATTTCATTGTCTTCTCTTGATATAATGCTTAGTTGACGACATTGGCCACTTGTTTGTTGGTTGGTATATATACCAAGTCAACCTCCTTGTTCAACACCTTCTCACGAACAAAGTGAATGCATCTCAGTGTGCATCATACACGCATGAAATACTGGATTTGATGCCAACATGATTGAAATGATGTTGTTGTTGTGAATTGGGACACTGTAGTCCACAAACAACATGCTACTTTATGTTGCTTGTTGCTTGCTGCTTGCCCAAGATTTATGAGAGATCCACATATTAGTGGAAATGGGGCATCTTAGTGCATAGGATATTTTGGGCAAAGAAAGGTGGGACGCCGTAGTTCATTGAGACCAACGTATCAGTTTCGGATCTTCATTTGGAGTAGTCCCATTTCTGTCAATGCCAACATGGTTGAAATGATGTTGCTTTTGTGGATGGCAATGTACTGTATGTTGCTTCTTTCTTGCGCACGATATACTTCTCAGAAACCAAACTGAAATTGTATCTAGAAATCGAGTGATGGATGGTTGGGACTCCTGCCTAATTGGCATTATAGTGACCTGCTAGGTTGATAGGAAATCCATGCTCGTAGAATACCTCATTGATTATTATCTTCAAATACCTCAATATTCTCTTCACTGCATCCATGTGTGGTTTCCTTTGATCTTGCATAAATTGTCTCACAACCCAATTGGATGTGGTAAGTCTGGCCAGGTTATGGTTGAGATATTAGGATGTCTACCATCTCTCTACATGTTTTGGCCTCTTCTATTAGATCCTCATCTTTCTTTGATGATTTGTGGTCCACATCAAGTGGTTTACAATCGGCTTTGAATCCATTATTCTGAACTTTATAAGTAGATCAAATACAAACTTCTTTTACATGATCAATATGCCTCGTTCATCCCTTAAAACTCCAGTCCCAATAAAATGTTCAAGTTCTCCCTGTTCTTTCATTTCGAATCTTGGGAGTGAATATCATTAATTCTTTGAACTTCACTCGGTTGTTGCCTATAATGATTAGATCAATATAAACCACTCAAATAACTGTTCATTTAGCTAAATGCTTGATGAACATGCAAAAATCTGCTGTAGAGAAAAGAAATCCTAGTGAGTATTTGAGTGAGAGAACTTTCTTACCTCGCCAAATCATGCTCTAGGTGCTTGTTTCAAGCCATATAGAGCCTTCTCTAACTTGCACACATATCGAGACTTCACCAGATCTTCATATCCCTCTTGCTGATGCATATAATCGTCTTTGTTAATCTCTCCATTTAAGCAGGAATATTCATGTCCATTTGATGGAGCTTCTAACCTTTTTCTATAGCCAAACAATGATCACTCCAACACTTGTAATCTTTGCAACTGGGCTAAATGTGCTCCATAGTCTTCCTCAAAAGTTTGGGAAAACACCCTTTAGTGACCAACTGCGCCTTATAAAACTCAATTTGACTGTGGTATTTATAATTTATTTTGTAAATCCATTTGCAACCAATCGCTTTCTTACTTTCTGAAAAATGAACTAAATCCCATGTTTGGTTCTTTTAAAATGCACTCTTTTCTTTCTCAATGTCTTGTTGCCACTTGATTGCTGGTTAAGCTCTTCGACTCATGCTCATCTAGGACATGCATCTTGTATGCATAATGCATATTATAGGCATTAATGATCAATTAATCATCAAGCCTTTTGACTGCGTACCTCTATCTTGGAGTGGGAACGGTCGGGTTCGGGTCAACCCTGACCCGAAATCGACCCGACTAGGTCTAAGTTAGACTCGGACCTGATCTTGACCCAGTTCTGGTCAATGTCAATTGAATCCGAATCTAACCCACTAGGTCGGGTTGGGTTTGAGTCTATCGACAAAAAATATAAAAAAAATTATTTTATGTATTTTATACTACATAATAAATATCATTTATATCTAATTTATATTAATATACTTGGGTCGAGTGGGGCTGGGTCCAGTTGGCCTTGACCTGTACCCGTCCCAACTTGATAGGATCCAAGCTGGATCCAGACCTTGACCTGGAGCCGGACCCAATTGGGTCAAGGTCAAGTGAACCGAGACATGCTTGTCAGGTCCATTGTCTAGGCCAGATCTGGACCCGGTTGGGTCACGTCCATGGCTCAACCCACCCCAATTCTCACCCCTACTTCTGTCATTCTAGCTACCGCTTGGTATGTTCTTGAGTCTGGGAACTTAAGGCAATATTTCATTCTCTTTTGAAGGTATGGGAGTAGTCAGCTCCAAGGGGGTTTTTGGATCTTCATTGGTGTCAAAGATTTTTCTCCTTCGACTTTTTGTACAATTTGATGTCATTGTGCCTGCTCATCAAACTTCACATCTTTGCTTTCATAGGTGCAGCGGGTTACTGGATCTATGCATCAATACGCTTTTCTTTACAATGAATGCCCTTGGAAGTTGCACAGTTGTCATCAAGTTTATCATGATCCTTATCACCACACTTTACACATGCCAAGAACGCAATTATGTGTAATAGTGGGTTTCTTCTTATAGAGAAATGATATGACACCTTCTTTCTCTCGCTCAGTGCGTATGCCACTAATTAAGATACTATAAAGCACATTACCTCAGCCTAATATACCTAATGCACGTTCTTGGCATTCATCTTTGCATGAGCGGCTTCTGATTGATTCTTCCTCTTTGCAATCTCGTTTTGTGTCCCAACTCCCTACACATATCAGCTGCCTCTTAATCTTGTTTTTTTTCAAGAAATCATTGAATTTTTTGACACATGGTTTCCATTATTGTTTGTACTAAGTACTTGATTCTTGAATATTCTTTCGCCACAAGTGCTTTGGATTCTTTGAAGTACCTGAATACTTTAGATTTGCTTCACAGAAAATAAATCCATGTGTACCGGAATAGTCATCAATGAAAATGACAATACCTCATGCACATGTGAGAGTGGACCCTGCACATCACTATGGATAATCTGCAATAGGTATTTTATGGTGGTGGATGATTGGCAAATGGATTTATTGCGGCCTTTGCAAATGCACATGCTTTGCAAATGTGATTCCCATCATATTGATCGCATGTATCATAATAAGAGCCTCTTTCCTTCCATATCTTTTAGCTTAGGGAGATTGCAATGCCCCATTTGCTTATGCCATAAGGCTGCAATATTAATATAGGAACTCTTTGTAATAGATATGCTTTTAGCAAATAAAGGACAACTTTGTTATCACTGGCGACGATCTCCCATCTTCCTTTGACAAGATTTCACAACCTCTTTCATAAAAAATAACATGAAAGCATTAATATACCAATTGTCCCACACAAGATTTTTTTGAAGTTGTGGAACATGTTGGACATTAGAAAGATGCTTGATAGTTCCATTGAGCATTTACAGTGTAATATTTCCTCTGCCTTCCACTTCAAGAGTAGTCACTCCTAACATGTGAGACAGGGTTCTTTGGTGTTGAAGAGATCTTCTTGTTGTCATATGGTTTGAACATGCTAAACCCACGAGCCGTTGGTGCTCTCATGTGCATCATTGATGTATTGTGCCTCTTCAATTTTCTCCTTACAAGCTTCTTTTCCCTACTTCTAGTTTCCCTTGGCAACAAAATTTCCTTGTTTATGCCAACTATCCTTGGCATAATGTCCGACTTTCCCACCAATACAGCAGGATCCTGTCTTTGCTCTATTGGATTTATGAGACTCACCTTGCTCGTTGTTGTGAGGTTGTGGTTGAGATTCTTTATTAATTTGGGGCTTTCCCAAACCATGCTATCTTCCTTTATTGACCTCTACCAAGAGTTCGTAAACAAGGCCTCATTCCTGTCCTCCATTTTCTTCGAACGACCATTTGACTTCATTTTTCTTCTTTCAGGAAGTGGTTCGTCTTGAAGCAATAGGCTTATAGCCTCTTCTATGGATGGCTTGGATTTTTGAGTCGACACCCTCATGGCATCAAATTTGGTTCTTAATTTTTCCAAGATGATAGCAACTCCGGTGTCATTCTCCATCTTAATGTCGATTCCCTCTAATTGATCACAAAGATCTTGAACTCATGGATTAAACTTCATGATGAAGCTATTGCCTTACTTACATGCTTGTAGCTTTGCTTCCAGAAATGCCTTTCTCGCACTACTCACCTGTTTGTGCACAGTGGCCAATTGATCCAGTGTACTTTTGCCCTTCTATATTCGTCACATTAGAGAACATATCTGGACCACACCAAATTTAGATTGCATCTAGAGCCTTTCCGTTCTGCTTTTTCCATGCCATGGGTATAAATGAGCAGCTAGTCTAGGTTCAGTCCCATCGACCACATCCCAAGATACCAATTGCTTTGAAACCATATTTCCCAATTGCCACAGTCCTTATCTGTGAGAACTTTGGGAACTATGGAACTTGATTATGAGATGGTAGAATTTTCCACTCCTTTAAAGAAGTAAACAACTGAAAACAATTTTTTTTTATTAGGTTAGGAAGCAAGAACTCACCTCGAATCGATTGAATTTCCGATCTCAATAACCAGGCTCTGATACGATGTTTGAAAAACCTTAAAAGCTTATACTGTTTATGGGCCTATCTATCATGCATACACACAGAGAAATTTGGGGCAAAATATATATATTTTTTATTTCAATAGAATCCGTGCCTTGCCGGGCTGCTTACACTCATTCTCTCTACAACTTCCTCACTCTGCAATTGCCTTTCTCTTAGGCTCGGTGGCCTCTCTCTTATCTTTTCTCTCTCTAACTTACCCCAAAGCTTCCCATCACAACCTCCTATAACTTTTACTGGATTTCACTTCAACCCTCTCTTCTCCTATTTGTAGTGCTCAAAGACTATTCTATTATAATCCTATAAAAACACCTACCTAGATGAGATGAACCTAATTGAATCAAATTTTATCTAATAAATTATCCAACTTATCTAATTCTACTTTCCTAACTATATGGGACTTCAAGATAGACGTTTTCATGTACCGATCTACTTCCCTAAACATATCCCTTCGATTTAGCTATGCTCATCTCTTAACAAACTACTCTCACTGCTAAGTTGTGATCTTATCTTGGTTCTTGTTCATAATTATATGCATCTAATTGGGCTTGTTGTATTATTTTTGTGTTCGTTTTTTGATAGATATCATGATTGTAATGCATATGCATTGCCCATTTCTAGTCCCTCATCTTCTGATGGAGGTCCATTGGTTATCACATTAACCTTATTTTAACTTTTAAAAGTACTGTACATTTCAGTGGTCTTCTGGATGTCGGAATGCCATTTCAAGTTTGAACTCAAACGAATTAAAGTTTGACAACATGAATACTTCAAAACTAAATAAGGCATATTTGAGTACATTTTGGGAATATATGTTGTCAATATAAAATAAAATTGGTGAAATAGAGTAATTGTCTAAGAGAAACTGAATTAATGTGGTTAAATGTTAAATATGCACAGAAAAAACTTCTAATCATGTGGAATTTGGCCAACTTTTGTAAGTTACTTCGTAACCAGCCAAATTCCCTTGTTGGTCTTAGCAATGGCGAAAGATGGACTCTACACTGGTCCAACCACGTTGTGAAATTTGTAATATTAGAAAAGAGAAGCATTTAGGAAGTAAAAATTCTTCCTGGTCTGACAAAGCGTCTATTCCTTTGATATTCACCTTATTACTCTTGCTCTGCAGCTCTTGATTGCCGCTTCTGATTGTTGGCCAGTTCAAGAGAGAGGAACAGAGTGGGGTTTGTCAGTAGATTAGTGTCTCTTGATTTTATAAATTGAAAGATAAATAGAAAGTGAAATTTCATCCCTTGACGTACAAACCATCTCCCCTGTGCCCCTTGCCCACACCTTGTGCTTGTTGCTGTCCATAGTCAATTGTTGCACGCCAAAGAATGAGAGAGGGACGTGGATAGTATTAGGGTAGCAGCCCTTGAGCTCTAATTTAAAGGTGACTTTGAAACAAAATCAAACACCAACAGTTTATTTTTGAATGAAACAACTTTGAATTTGAATATTTGTATCAATTTGGCTCTCTGTGGCTTACTAAACTTGTTCAGATGGGAAAAGATCCTCTCCTTACAAGAGCAACAGTTTTAAGTCTGCTCTAACAAGGTGGATTCTTATGTATTTCCTTCTCGTAGTTTTCTGCATCTTTTTTACAAGTTCAGAATAAAGCAAAATGGCATATCAATGACCCCGTTGTGTGTTTATGTCACTGTTTTGGAGGTACTGGACATGCCAAAACCAAGTTAGTGCATTATTTTATGAGGTTTTTGCCATCTAGTTTCTGTTTCAGCTTTGATATCAGGCCATCCTCTGTTCACATTGGCATTGGTTATTGTTTCTCTGCCTTCAGATAAGTAAGATATTCATTTCAAGATGAAGCTAATCACAATATTTAGTTACAAGCTCAAGGCTGGAAGATCCCATAAACCTACAAGATTTAATTGTGACACCCATGGCAGGAGAAAATTCCAGAAATGAAACCTGTGCCATTATCCCTCTTTTGGCCGTGTTATTTTCCAATATTATCAATCATCCATCAGAACATGATCTCTATCTGTGAGAGTTGGAGTCTTGGTCATTGCTTTTGTTTACATATGTTAGATTCGCTTGGTCTTTACTCTCTACTCTCAAGAACATACTTGCTTTGCCGAAGTATGTTTTACAATCTCTTCATTAATGTTTTTAACCTTCTGTTAACATGTGATCCTGAAACAATTCTAAGCATGAAACAATTCTAAGCGTGTCACAGTGTCAGTATTACCACAATATTTTATTTTGATAGTTGTTTGATTTTGTTACCCCCATGCTTTGGTTTTGTTTTTTTCTATCTTACATAAGCTGATTCATTATTTGTTTATCATGGTTCTGTAGGTCTATGAGTTAGAGACATCCTACTTACAAGATTCAACACAATGTGGGAACGTGTTAAAAGGTTTTGAAGGATTCCTTTCTTCATCCAAGAGTACAACTAAGTATGTCACATGTTTGAGGAACATGTTGAATGGTTTTAATGGACCTTTCATCACTTGGTGGCATTGGGTTTCATTTGGTTCACTTTAAATCATGCTTGCATGTTCTTTCTGATATCGTACTGCACATAGCCCTTTGTTGTCTGCCAATGTGAGAATAGTAATGCTGGCATCCTTTAATAAAACATTAGGGGCATATCACATAACATTTGGTTGCTTGGGGAATCATCATGTCATATGGTATGGCCTTGTTTTGGTGCATTAAATTTTAACAATAGCACCAATTTTTTCCTACACCCATGAAAGAACGATAGATTTGCCAGCTTTGCACGCCATATCTTAATTTTTTTGGAACCCTGCTTGTCCCCATTGAAACTTCCCTATTACTACAAGAAAAAAAACTTGCTTTTCCTCAGTTTTCCTCTATTCCAAAAAACAGAGGATTCTTGATATGATTATGAATTTATGACCGTTTATGATGACAGATTTTCAGGTTTGTCTTGTCCATAAAGTTAAGGAGGGTTATTTCTTTGGTATAACTATTAAACTCTCCAAAGAGGGATTCAGATTACGCACTTTCTTATTTACTGAAGTGTCAATTGTAATATGATGAGAGTTGATTGTTTATTTTATTTTCCATAATACCATTCTTGGAAAGAAGAAAGAACTTCTCTGTAAGACATGAATTGATGAAGTTTATACTCATTTTATTAAATGATTGGTTCGTCAATGGTGAACATGAAGGCAAAAACTTTAAGCATTTTTTATGTATGAAAAGATAGAAACTAAACATGTGTTTGTCTTATGAACTAATTGTTTTCGTCCCTGCGTGCTTTCGCAATGTATAGTACAAGCATTTATATTCATGGTTTATTTATTGCATAAAATGAATCCAAATGTTTGAGTTTATTGTTACGCTGTTAGTTTTGAGAATTTAGAATCAACGTTATGCCCTCTCTTTCCCCTGAAATTGAAAGCAATTCATAAATTTGCGTGAAATCTCTTCTAGTACCATTACTTGCAACCATTGAAGCACACCTGTGTTTTCAGATATTCCCTTCAAAATTTCAAACTGAAGACTTTATTATCAACTTTTAGCTGCGTTGCTGCATACCAAAATCAAGTGCTCTCGATAAAATTCTCTTAAGTGGTTCTCATTTTGCTTTGTTAAAATCTTTGTTTTGGGTGGGTTGGGAGGCATTTCTCTGGTTCTGAATTCTTTCATGAATCCCACATGCAGTGAAGGGCCACTAGAGCTAGGATTTCAATGATTTTAGACATGAGTAAGCTATGCAACATAAACTGCCGTTCACTCATTCTAATTACCATGCTAGAATGTAGTTCATATTGAGGAATGTGGTCACTTTTGGATATTGATAGGGTTAATGGAATTCCCTTAATATCAACAGGGCATAGTTAGAAAGTATAATTACTCTCTCCTTGGTGTTTGCTGGCCACCATGTTGAGCCCCACTTGGCGACACCCTTTGCCCTGCATGTGAAGAAGCCAACAAATGACTGATCTGACTTTGGTGGCTGAGGTCTTGAGTAGACTTAAGTGATGTCTCTTGGTGCATCAAGACCTTGGCATCTCACCTGATTCTTTCGAGGTGTACGTATAGTCATCGTAATCCTGAGTCCTCACATATGCAAGAACATGGCCATAGCTTGCTTAGGTCATCCTGGTGTGAATGTATAAATATAAGGTTGATATATATCTCACGTGCAGAAGCACATGGCTAATAGCTTGCTTAGGTCATCCCTGGCATGAATATTAGTGTGTGTGTGTGTGACTAACCTGAAAAAAGCTTCTAGGATTTCATAGGTTCCTGGGCCTTGATTGTAGAGTACCTTGTGTGTGATTATGCTTGTACCCGTACTTAGGCAAGTACTCTAGTCCTTGTGTTGTTTGCTTGTTCTTCAGTAGAAGGTTGTTTTATTGATTGAGGAGAAAAGTGTTCCCCCTTTAATAGTCATTCAAGGAGGTGAACTCTTGAAATAGTTGTAGCTTTTTTTGAGGCTTGATGAGTTGATAGTTTATTTTGACTCTCCCCCCATTTTCAGTGGATGTTGATGGCTTTCTTAAAGAATAATCAGCATTCAATATACTGCATATGCAATTGCTATGATTATATGGCAGTGATTGACGCTCACAATTGCAAAAATCCTAGTTTTTTACATTTGCAAGCTATGGATGGCTATAAGTGTCCACATCTGTTGAGTCAATATCATAGTTTGTGATAATATCAACACTCTTTTCCCAAGAAAAATTCGCTATTTTCGGTTTTTTATAACATGAAGCTACAAACACCCTTTTTATAGAGCGAGAAGATGAAGGGGGGAGAGAAGAAAGGGGGGCTTGGTGTGCGAGGTAGGGGTTTAAGAGTTGGACCGAGAAAGAGAGCTTAATGGTGTTTTTTTTGTGTGCGGACGCACGTGTGTACGTGTGGGTGTGTGATTGTGTGCCTATGCATGTGTGTGTGTGCCCCACTCTTTTCCCAAGAAAAATTCTCTATTTTACTTTTTATAACATGAGGCTATGGACCCCCTTCTGTCAAAGAAAAATTCTCTACTTTTCTTTCAGCTGATGCAACTGTTCAAATGCGTCCGCCTTCC
>NW_006498952.1:1285361-1326420 GCF_000471905.2 Amborella trichopoda
GAGAGAGAGAGAGAGAGCTTTATACCATGCATCATCAGCAACAAGTTGGCGAACAGGCTTTTCTCCGCCTGGTGTCTTGACTGTTGCATGGTTAACATCAGGGTACTGAGTTGAAGAGTGGTTTCCCCAAATGATCACATTCTTAACATCAGAGACTTGGACATCTAGTCTCTCTGAGATCTGGCCAAGAGCCCTGTTATGGTCCAGTCGTGTGAGACAAGTGATGTTCTTCTCAGGAATCGATGGTGCAAACTCTTTCAAAATGAGTGCATTCGTGTTTGCCGGGTTAGCCACAACCAACACCTGCAAGTGCATCAAAAAATACGTAACTGTTAAGAGGAAGAAAGGGTGTGGCATAAATATTTCGAGATTGAAAGAACAAAGCTTTTATTGGTTTTGGAAAATGATGACTAAAATCCCCTAATTTAACATATATGACTATCAAACTCTTATGCCATAGAAAGAAACGGCAACATGAGCAACAGACTCTTTTTAAAGCAAGGTTTATAAAGAGTAGGTGCATAGGTCGACTTGGAAGTTCGAATCTCCCGATAGATGCATGTGTTTTTCTACACCTTAGGCTTTCGCTTAGTGGTAAACAATATCGGTTTGGGTGGTGAAGGTCAATGGTTCGAACCCTTGAAACTTGTCCCAAGAAGCGGACCTACCGCTTTTCTTTAAACCTAGACCTAAGGTAATATTATGCATCATTGGCATGCCTGACAGGGTAATAACAGATGGAATCTAATAAAAAGAAATCAGTTCTCTTATCATGAAATCACAAAATAAATGTTATTCTTTAATTGGAAAATCACTAGAAAAAGTTAATTATCCTGAACCCTTTTAAAACATGAGCACTAATTGACCTTGCAGTTTGCAGCTGCATGCTTTTCAAGAGCAGAGGCCTGGGACTTGTAGATGGAGACGTTCTTAGACATCACATCTTTCCTCTCCATTCCCTCTTTCCTTGGGAACCCACCAACCATGACTGCCACATTCACTCCAGTGCAAGCCTCAACAACATCGGTGGTAGCAATAACACCTGAAGAAAAAAAAAACCAATGATAAAATACGTTATTAAAACATTGCATTGTACTTGGAACCATAACCGCTCAAGCTATTGCAACTATGTAACTTAATACTAACTTGAGCATTTTATTACCATTAGGTTTGTGAAATGGCAAAAATGGCATCCAGTTTTTTTTTCCTTTTCGTCTGCATAATTCAATAACAGAGATGGATATGCTAATTTTTTAAGCAAATTAATGCACAATAGAAAAACCAAAATTTGTCTAGAACTACTTTTTTAATTGGTGAACAACAAATCCAAGTCATGCAGGGGAAGTGAGAAAATGGTGATATCACAAACAATAAGCCACAGAGAATGGGTCATTTTATGATTTCTCAATTGTATTACAAAAAATAAGAAGTTAATCCCTTAAAATCTGTCAATCTCAGTTATTAAGTCATTCAGTAGTATTTCTATGAACAAAATTTAAAAGAAGAAAAGGACATAAGACCTTTTAGAAGAGGAAATGCAGCATCTACTAGTTCCATTTTGACTCCATTCAAAGACTCGGCAGCAGGTGGAATATCAAGCAAGTGCAAAATAACGGGCTGATCAGGACCAAGCATCACTCCTCTGGCGATCATAGGAACAAGAGCATATCCAATTTGTCCTGTAAACCAAACAAATTTCTTCTCAAAATGTGCATAAAATTAAAGGAAATATGCAAATAATTTCACAAATATTCATTAAATTGAAAAACCGCAGTTTTGTTTTCATTTGGAGGGAGGGAGCATGTGGAAGAAGGCCAGGGTTTGGGAGCTGGTAGCGCAAGGAGGATGGGAAGAGAGGGAGGCATCCAAATATTGCAGGCAGAAAGAGAATGAGTAGAGAGAGAGCCAATCACAAAAAAAAAAAATACAGGAGCAAGAGGATGGAAAAATTGAGCCACTTTCAACATGGGACTCCAGTAGCCGTGCTGTTTGTGCAAAAAAAAAGAAAGAAGAAAAACCCAAGAAAATAAAGGTATTCAACAAGTATTTGCATTATAGATTTAGGACATGAAAGAGAAAAACAATGAATTCTATCAAACAAGAAGTTTGAGATGCAGTTGCGATCGCTACATCCAGGTTCTGATCCTCCAGAATCACAATTTAATGCTTGAAAAATTGGACTAGAAGTTCAGATTCTTCAGAAATAACGATTTATATGAATGCTTGAAAAAATGGCCTAGAAGTTCAGATTCTTCAGAAATAACGACTCATTAAAGCATTAAAATACATGTAAAACCAAAATAAAAGCTGATCCATACTAAATGGAGGAAATATTCATCACAAATCCAGGTGATCTCCACATTTGTAAAAGATATTAAAAACAACAAAAAACTGATCCATTACACATGAATTATATAAAGCTCAAGAATTAAACCAGTCTCCAGGAACTTGCCTTGGGCCATGTACTTGGCTGCGGCCCCAGGCGAGTTACTCACGTGAGGACTCAGGCCCGAGTCCTGTACAAGGCCAAATGCCCTAGAATAATTTGAAAAAGATAAAAAATATGAAAATAGAATAAAGGTAGTAAAACTAAAATAAAACCTAAAGAAACCTTAAAAAGCCCAAATAAGATTAAAAAAGTAGAGAAAAAATGGATTAAAAAATGATTTCTAGTTGGGAGCATTTCAAAAAATATAAAAAAAAAGGAATATATACAATGGGCATTATGGCAAAAACAATCACTAATCTCTGCCAAAAAGTCCAAATCACATACAAACTTTTTTTAGAACATTCCCACTTTTTTACAATTTTTTCGTTTTTTTTTTATTTTAAATTATGTACTCCAAGTCATAAATACATGTTGGGGCAACTTGCCTCTGCCTCGGCCTAGTCCATGCTAAGTCCCGTAACACAGAATATTAGCTCTTCAGAAGAGCACCACAAATAGATCAACCAGAACTAAGAATGAATTAAATGCCCAAAAAAGCATTCAAGTGTAGCAATAGAAAATCAAACCCCTAATTATACCAGATCCAACACAGAATATAAATAAATGCTTTAATAGATTCCAAAATTTACATATCCTAGATTACAATACAATCAAAAGTAGCTGCAAGATGCCTTATGAGCTGAATCCATCAGATCGTCTAAAAAATCTCCATAAAATAGCCAAATCACAGAAGAATCCATGCATGTCAAAGGAATCCAACAAACATAAAGTACAAGTGAAAATCACTAATCCACCTAAAAAATTTACAAAAACAGCACTAAATAAAAGACCTGGAATAAGCTAAAAAGTGCTCCTATAGTATCTAGACCTGATTCCAACAGATCCCTCAAAGAACAACAAAAGAGTACATAAAAACCAGATATCCAAAAAAAGAAAAAAGTACATAAAAATGTTTAATTTTAGATATAAAAACCCAAGATCATGATCAGTACAGTTAGATAGCTACCTTTTTATAAGATCGTCAAAAAGTAACCAAAATAGCAGTAAAAATCACCGAAAAATGCATGCATATGATACTGATCCATTAAAGCATGAAATTGAAAGGAAAATAAGAACCTGCTGCTCCAGTAACAAGGACTCTAACTGGTTCTTTCGCCATTGCTGAAGAGCTCGAAAACAAGATTGATAATCCCAAGAAAAGTGGAGCTTGGAGAAATGGGGAGCAGGACTCACTGTAAGAAAATGGAGCGGTTTATAAGGGAAAGTGGAAGTTTACGTATCCTCGTGTATTGTAACAATACCAATATAGTCCCCGTACAGTAAGGCATCGACTGCGCCTGGCGTGAACGCGCGGGAGGAAACTGTATAACAGACGGGATATTTTTCGACCCTCAACCAAACAGCTAAGCATTAGGGTACGTGGACTGGAGTTAGAGTGATCACGGCCATGATTCCAGTATGATTAAATCCGAACCTTTGATATCAATGAGTCAATCCATGTCTCTTTAGTGGTCCTGGGATGTCCATATCGGATGCCCTCTTGGTGCAAGTAGATTACACAAGAAAGATGGAGGAAGATAGTTTTTATTATTTTCTCTTGAACCCTTTTTTTAAAAGTTATTATTATTATTATTATTATTATTATTATTATTATTATTATTATTATTATTATTATTATTATTAGTAGTAGTAGTAGTTGACAACACATTTTTATTATTTTCTTTTGTTTTTATGTAAATAATTAGAAAAAATAAACAATGAGACCATTTATCTTTGGTATAAGGTGGTTCTAATAGATCTTCACCATTGGATGTGAAATTAGATGGCTACATTTTTTCCGTCGAACAAGCTCAAACTTCAAAAATAATTTTTCGAACTTTATAATACACTTAAGCTATCATATTTCACATCAAATGGTTGTAAGTAATTGTGACCTCCTTGTATCAAAAGTAAACCATCTTATTATATATATTCCCAAAAAACTATACAATAAACTTTGGAAAATTGTCAAACATTTGAAAATACAATAACATAAAAAAACTTAATAATCTAACATGATGTGTATTTTCTTGTAGAATGTTTAGCAATATGTGTAAATACTATATATTTGTAAACTAAAACGTTGAGTTTTTTTTTAGAAAAAGGGCATTTTGGATCGAGAATCGCTGCAGATTGAGAATAGGAACCCATCAACCTGGTTCCAACAAATTGATGTGATCCAAATGCAGTTCCCTAGTCCCCTAGTTTTGATAAGGAACTCGGCAAGTCTGTAAGGGAACTAGGGATCCAGACTTGCTGGATCGCTTTGTTCCCTCTCTCATATTTTTTATTACTTATTATTCTTTATTTTTAAAAAATTAATTTTTTTGCACTAGAAAATTGATTCGTTTCGCCAATCGAAATAATCAATTTACTAGTCTCGAACAAATTTTTGGAAGGTCAATTTGCCCCCTGTACAGTTTTTTAAAGGAAAATTATTTCACGCGGGTTGGACCGCATTTCTACATATGCGGTCCAGAGAGTATTAAGCATCCATCTTAAAGATGAATGCAAGCAGATTGTTCCATCTAAAAACAATGGAAACTAACCGTCCAAAATTTTTCTTACTAGAATTATTACTTCTAGTTTTTTAAAGTTCTTTACTTTTTCATATGCACGATCTCCATGTTAGAGATTACATGCCTTTAAAAATAAAGTCTTAAAATGCATCTCAAAAATATATTTATTAAGATGCCCGCATTTCTACATAGGTGGGCTTGGCTGCATAAAAACGGGGTCTTTTTTGAAATGCTCATCTTTAAGAAAGGGAATCTGACTTCTCTTTCTCTCTCTTAAAACAAAAATAAATAAGATCTTTTCTATGTTTCATACATTATTACTTAGGTATGTAATGGCCAAAATATAGTAGGGGTGGCAACGAGTCAAGTAGGATCCAAGTATTTGGACCTAAACCTAGGTTTATAAATTTAAAAAAATTTTAAAAAATATTTTTTATATTGTAAAATACATATATTTTATCTGGGTTATGTTAGATTAACCCAATAAGGTCCAAGCCAAACCCTGACCCAGTGGGTCGACCCAACCTAATTGTCACCCCTAGTTGTTCAATTCTTCCAAAAATTGTACATGAGTCACTTCCAAAACCTCTCTCTTTCTTTAGCATCCTTTTGGAATTTTATCAAATGACAAAAGGACTTTGAAAAAAGTGGAATTTTATGTCAACCGTCCATCCAAAGGGAAAATCTTCATCATCCATAGAGCTCATCGGACAGTCTAGATCTAATTTTCGATGAGTAAGAGCATGGAACTTCATGCGCTTCCTGCCTTTCGTCAGGTTCCCCGTCTTTCACATCACGGGATGGGTGCGAGTGGACACGTGGCACGATATGAACCGTTACGTTTTGGATGGCGCCTGACGTGTAAATTGGTATGCTGACTCAAAGGTTCGTTTCACGCGCCGCTCTAAATTTTGGCGAAATTTCGGTACTGCTAGGCAGTAAAGTTCTATTTTTTTCGCGAGAAATGGATGGTCTTCGTAATAATGTTAACAACATAGGCGATGGGTTCGTTGAATGGTATGGAATAAGAAAATTTATAATATTATTATTTTAAAAATATAAAATATATTACAAGGAGCTGTTCAACTTTATTGAGTCGATTGAACTAGCCAAAATCCAATAATTTAACAGTCCAAAATTGATAAATAATTGATTTTGATTAGTTTTTTACCAAAATCAATTTTTATTTTTGATTAGACTAGTTGAAGTACATGTCGACTGTCCGATTGATCGGGCTATTGCTTGATCTTGATGGCTATGATTGATATTATGTACTCAAAGAGTTGTTTCCTCTTTGGTAAAAGAAGGTAGCCATCACTCCGGATTGTTTGATTTTACTTCTCACGGTGTCGGATAATTAGAGTGATATTATATACTCAAGGAGTTATTTCCTCTTTGGTAAAAGAAGGTAGCCATCACTCCGGATTGTTTGATTTTACTTCTATGGGTGTCGGGTAATTAGAGTGGTCAGAAGTTCATTTTCCTTTTTTAGAACGTTGAGTAGTCAATAGTTCATTCCCAATTGTTTCACTTAATGGTTTCGGTTAATTGTGATATTTTTGTATCAAAAGTCGATTGTCACAGTTTTCCATTCAATTTTTGCTATGAAAATTGGCCAAATCATTCTTGAATGTACCTTTTTTTACTTTGTGAAAAAATCTACAACCAAATACAATAAGGAAAAGTATATGATAAGACCATTTATCTTTCATACAAGGTGGTCACAATTAATCTTGGCTTTTAGATTTGAAATTAGATGGCTGCATTTCTTTCATTGACCAAGCTCAAAGTTCAAAAGACTTTTTTTTGAACTTTGTGACACACACCAAGCTGTCAGATTTTACATCATATGATTGTATGTAATTCTGACCTTCTTGTATTAAAAGTAAATGGCCTCATTGTTTACAATTCTATACAATAAATGCAAAATTGAGAGTATGGATCCGACTGCCTTACTTAAGACCAATAGGCAACACTAATGAAACTGACGCTATATCTCTTTTGCAGAAGCAAAATTTATGGTATACTTCTGAGAGTAATTTCTGATTGAAGGGGACTCATCGAATGTAATACAATAGTCTACTGGAAAAGAGAGGGGCTCGTAGTGACTCAAATAGGTCTTAAGAGAGATTTGGAATAGAATCTCAGCAATGTTGTCAGATTCGCTTTTGGAGTCTTCTTAAGGTTGGTGAGAAAAATGAAGTAATTCAGTGCTTCAGCCAATTTGGGGGAAGATTATTTATTTATTTTCAATTTCATATAAATAAATTAGATATTTATATAAAAATATATTAAAATAATGCAAAAAATTAAAAATAAAAATTTCAATTTCTTTTAGATAGATATTTATTTTTTTCGGCTGAATCGGCCTGAAGTAGACTCAATTCTTACCGAAACAACCAGAAACAGACCTAATATGATTGAAACGGCAGCACCAAGTTTCGTTTCGCTTCGGTCTAGGTCTAAAATCTGAAGCTTCGACCACTTTGGCCTAAGCGGAGAGAATTTAACAACACTGAATCACGATGAGATGATCCTTTCCCTCATAGAATCCAACTAAATATAGTAAAATCGATGTTTGGCGAAAGGGTTACAATGCTTTAGAACTGTTCTACAAGACAGTTCAACCCCTCTTGTTAGGCATGCTCTTTGTTCATCAATGGAAAAGTCACTAGTGATTCAGATAATGAGTGTAGGGTTGGGGCATTTTAATCATTATTTTCATTATGTTTATGGAGACTGAAGTTATGATTTGGGCCACCTTTTTATCATGGTTAGATCAATGGGGAGGGACAATTAAAACTGGATTGAGAAATTAACCCTTGAATGGGAGATTGAAAACCAATGAGAGGAATCTGTGTAATGTTTGGAACAATTACAACTGGAGTTGAGGGTCCATTAGGTTTCAATAAGTGACTGCTGATTTCATACAAAAGGTCATTTTCTCCAAGCTGCCTATTGTAACATGCGATTGCTGGTCTATATCGTCCCTCATAACAATGTCTAACGAAACTACTATTCGCACTTCAAGCACAATCAACGGTACACCTCTATGGCTAAACTCGAATCGGAACGGTTAACTAGACAAGGGCCTAGAAGCGGTTCAACAGCCTAATCGATAAACCGTAATCGATAAACCGGAAGGTTCAATTGTTTTAACCGGGCAAGTCCTTGGCGGTCAAAAAAGTGTTCAAAGATAAAAAAAAATACAAAACAAATCTAATAAAATATAAAAAATATATTTAAAGAATGATCAAACAAAAAACATTCAAATGAAGTTGAAAATTAATGAAAAAATGGATTTTAAAGAATCAGTTTGTGCTAAGGGGTATTTTTTATTTTTTTAAAAAATTATGTTAAAATAAGTATTAATGGAAAAACAATTTCCAATCTTTTCCATAATGATGAGAAACATTAACAAATACATTACAAATAAAATTCTTTATTTTTGAGATTATATATATACGTATATATTTAAAATTTTAAATACCCTGATCGGTCACCAAAACCAGCCAATGGCCGGTTCCGATCTAACCGGGTAGTTACCGGTTTGACCGTCCGATTTCAATGACCTCTATACACCCAATTTGATATTTGTGCTGGAGTGATTATAATTTTTTTGTACGAAGGGCAATATTAAAAAAACTCTTTATTTTACTTATTTGAGAAACTATCAAGGAGTCAAAACCTTTTACAAAATCGTAAAGGGGGTCAAGACATCCTAATTTTAACTTTTCATTTCACTCAATTATCTCCTAAAAATATATCTTCAAACTTGCCCAAATTGCTCTTATTAAGCGTATTTTAGTAATTTGACCAACCATGAACTGGTAGTGGGGGAGTCATTGGCTACAAATAGCCCATTCCCTACCCTATATAGGGAGATTTTAGCAATTTTTTAGACTATCTTATCTTAATTGAGATGTTTTGACTTCCTTGATGACTTTGTAAAGGGTTGGATGTGATATTTGCCTACTTATTTTGGTGAGTTGGCATTTTATATTAGTGTTATTAGGATGGGAGCAACCACTGAACCAGTGAGAGGTTTGGTCTAGGCCAAACCAGTCCAACCACTAGTCAAGCTAATTAGACTATATTTTTAAAAAGGAAATAAAAATAGATAAAGTGGTTTAAAAAATATAAAATGTATTAAAAAATTTGCTCAACTTCAGGTCGAACTAGTTGGTCTAATCAGCCAAATCGGTCACTCATCGATTTCAGCTGGTTTATCACTAAACCCAATTTTTATCTTGGACCATACTAGTCAAGTCACTAGTCATTGGTCCAACATGTCAGACTACCGGTTGGTCCGGTCTTGATAACTACGTTTTATATGAGACATAACCTTTTTTTGAGAAAATATGAGATATAACTCTTATAAAACTTTTTAACCTTACACCATAGACCTAATGCCCTGCGACTAAAAGAAAGTTGGTTAGCTTCATTTAAGTTTAGGAAAAACCTATAATATGGGATCTAAGAATCTCCCTAACACAAATTGGGTGCAAAGGTCATGAGACCAATCCTATTTAGCATTTTCAAAATATTGAGAGGAGACAAAAGATGGGGATAAAGTTACGATAACTTTGAGCGGCTTAAATCATTTTAAGACTTTAGCAATCAAATAGTGTTATAAATGCATTTGAAATTGTCTAAGAGACTATTTATCTTTTGTACATAGAGGTCACAAGTATTTGTAGAAATGAAATACAATCTACAAAAACAAGAAAGAAGAAACAAACACAAAAGAAAGAAACAACCAACCGTAACACAAAGGTATACGTGGTTCGGCAACTTGCTTACGTCCACGGGAGATGAGAGCTTCTTTATTGACAATGGAGAATAGGGTTACAATAGCTCTATTCCTCATGCCTCTCTGTTCCCTCTGATTGCAAAGATATCTGTGTTTTTCCCTTAACCCTAAAAACCCCCCATCGCAAAAATATATATTGAGTCCCAGATAGATGGTACAAATTACCGATGCACAGATATATATCGAATATCAGATATATTGAATCCCTTTGGATACCTTGGCAGATCTATTTCCTTAGAATACAAAACATCAATCCTCAACAATCTCCACCTTGGCTTGAATTCTGTCCAGCCACCTTGAAGATAACCTGAAGATGTCTTCATCCCCGTACCTCCATAAAGGTATGTGATTACACCCCCACCTGCCATAGGGTACTTCCCTCACTCTCAACAATGAGTGACATTAATCAAGTCCAAGCAAAGCTTGAACTTCTCCGTAGTGACCGGCTTTGTAAGTATATCTGTAGGGTTGTCATTCGTATGAATTTTCTTCAAGTGAATGATTCCTACTGACACAAGCTCCCTAATCTTGTGATATCTCACATCCATGTGTTTTGTCATTGTATGAAACACTTGATTCTTTGTAAAATTTATGGCATGCTGATTATCACAATACAACACAGTACCTTTACGCTGACTATCACAATACAACACAGTACCTTCTTGCTCCACCCCCAACTCATGAGACAAACTAGTCGATCGGATCGCCTCTTTTGCAGCCTCAACTGCTGCCATGTACTCTACCTTTGTCGTAGATAATGCAATCGTGGATTGAAACATTGTCTTCTATGAAATAGGTTAACCTGCTAGTGTGAAGACATACCCTGTAGTAGGCTTCCGCTTGTCTAAATCACCAGCATAGTCGGAATCGACATATCCCACAAGTTTTGTAGAGCTTCTCTTCCTACTGAACATAATTCTGAGATCTGACGTCCTGCTCAGATATTTGAAAATCCACTTGATTGCATTTCAATGCTCCCTGCCAGAATTACCCATGTATCAATTAACAACACTAACATCATAAGATAAACTTGCTACAAACCATTACATACATGAAGCTTTCGACTGTGTTGGCATAGGGCACTAGAGACATCTGCTCTATCTCCTCATTTATAGTGGGTCACTGCCGTTCAAATAACTTGAAATGACTCTCCAATGGAGTGCTAACTGAGTTGGTCTTTTTCATGTTGAAACGCTCAAACACCTTTTCAACATACATTTTCTGAGTTACCCAGAGTTTACTTGTACTTCTATCTCTACGAATCTCCATACAAAAGATTCTATTAGCAGCCCCTAGATCCTTCATATCAAACTCAGAACTTAACATAAACTTGAGAGAGGTTATGTCATATGCATTATTGGCAGCGATGAACATGTCATCAACATAAAGCATCAAGAGAATAAGGGAATTATCATAAAGAATTTTAAAATAAACACACAATCATACTCACTTCTTGAATAACCAATCGATACCATGAAATAGTCGAAGCGTTTGTACCACTGCCTGGGAGATTGCTTAAGACTATAAAAAGATATCTTGAACAATCAAACTTGATCTTTCTTTTCATGCACCATGAAGAAACGACGTCTTCACATCAAGCTGTTCTAGCCCCAAATCAAACATGACAACTAAAGCAAGTAATAGCCTTATTGAAGTGTGCTCAACAACCGGAGAGAATATTTCATTATAGTCAACTGCCTCCTTCTGAGCGTAGCCATTTGCTATGAGCCTCGCCTTGAATCTCCCACATTCTTTTTCTGTTGCTGCATATTTCTTCCGAAAGATCCACTTGCACCCAATCACTTTCTTTCCCTTGGGCCTCTTGACAAGCTCCCAAGTCTTGTTCTTTTTAAGAGACTCCATCTCCTCCATCATGACTGTCATCCATTTATCATTCTATGCATCACTTAAAGCATCTTCGAAAGAGTCGATTTCCCCAATACCAACTGTTAGAGCAAAAGCTACCATGTCCTCAAAGCCGTATCTCACAGGGGCTTTGTGAACACGTATTTTCTTGCCTTTTGCCAGATTGTAGGGTTCACTATGTGGTTGCTGCTGTTCTGGTATGGAACTAGATGATTCTTCCTTTTTTGGTATTTCAGACTCTTCTAGCTCCACTTAGACTATCGATCTTTTTCCATCACTTTCATCTACTTGTACTCTGTCATCTTACATATTGATTGACTTCACCACGTGAGATTAATAAAAAACAACATCCTTGCTAAGTACAACCTTAAGTGAAGTAGAATCCCAAAGCTTGAATCTCTTCACTCCCTTCTCAAAACCAAAAAAGATGCATTGCTTAGACTTAGAGTCTAATTTTGAACGTTGCCCACTCTGCACATGGACATAGGCTGGACATCCGAAGATCTTCAATATAGAGTAATCTACCAGCTTTCCTGTCCACACCTCCTCTAGAATTTTATAATCAATAGCTGTAGATGGTGACCTATTAATGATGAAAACAAGTCATGTTAACTGCTTCTGCCTAGAAACTTTTCTTCAAATCTACATTCAATCTCATACTTCGAGCTCTTTCCAAAAGAGTCATGTTCATCTTCTCAGCCACATCATTTTGTTGAGGAGTTTCTAGTATGGTAAAGTGACGTATAATTCTCTCTTTCTTACAAAATTCTTGAAATTCTCTAAACTTGTACTCCCCTCCATTATCTGATATCAAACATTTCAGTTTATTTTTTGTCTTCCTTTCTACCTTTGTTTTCTATTGTTTAAACTTTTTGAATACTTCACTTTTGTATTTCATGAAATAGACCCAGATCTTTCTTGAGTAATCGTCAATGAAAGTAATGAAGTATTTTGCCCCACCCTTGGATTTGATTGGTGAGGGCCCCCATACATCAGTGTATACATAATTTATTATATCCTTGCTCGTATGAACTGCAGTTTTGAATATAATCTTGCACTGTTTACTGAAAACACAATACTTACAAAAATTTAGTTTACAGGCTCTAACACCCTTCAACCATTTCCTTTTATGAAGTTCCATCATACCTCGTTTACTCATATGCCCTAAATTCATATGCCACAATTTTGTGTCATCTGTGCTGGACTCTACATCTATAGTTACAGAAGCTCCACCTGTAACTGTATTCCCTAGCAACCTGTATAAGTTCCCAGCCATCTGACCTTTCATGACAACTATAGATCCCTTACTAACCTTGAGGACTCCACCTGTTGCTGTATACTTGCAACCATGCAAGTCAAGGGCCCCCAAGGATGTTAATTTTTTTTTTAATTGTGGAACATGCCTCACATCTAATAAGATTTGTACTATCTCATCAAACATCTTGATTTTGATAGTTCATATTCCAATGGTCTTGCATACCGCATCATTCCCCATTAGAACATACCCACCACTGTATGATTTGTAGGTTTCGAACCAGTTTCTATTTGGGCACATATGATAAGAACATCCAAAATCTAAAATCCAAGAATCAATAAATTGATTCTTACCTGTAGATTTAGAGAGAAGATCCCCATCATCTCTGTCGAAGTTATCAGCCACGCTAGCTTCAATCAGATGCTTTTCTTGTTTCTATCATCTTTATATGCTCATTTCTTTTCGTGTAGTCTTTCTTCAAATGACATTCCTTTTTGCAGTAATAGCAAATAAACTTGCCATTCCCTTTCGATTTTGACCGACTTCTGCTTCTAGACCTCATTTGATTTTATCTACCTTTTTCATACTCTTTTTGTGTTTTCCAAATAGACTTTCTCCTTGAGATTTAATACTGCTAGTCTTCTTTCTTGTCTCGTTTGACATGAGAGTAGCAGTGACTTCGTTCGTCTCAAGAGTCTCCTTCCTGTGCAGCAGAGTCATAAACCAAGTGATTGTATGATCCTGAAAGCGAAACCAATAGAAGTAGGGCCTTGTCTTCATCCTCGATTTCGACCTCAAGGCTTGCTAACTGGCTTATGATCTAGTTGAACTCGCTGAGATGTTCAAGCAGATCTGTGCCTTCTTCCATTTGAAGAGAATACAACTGCTTATTCAAGAATAACTTGTTCATTTGAGGTTTCGTCATGTAGATACTCGCGAGTTTTGTCCAAACCTCTGGAGCAGTTTCAAGGTCTAGTACATAACGCAATGCCTCATCTGATAAATTCTGACAAATCGTGCTTACCGCCTTTTCCTCCATCTCTTGCCACTCTTCATCGTCTATCTTTGTTGGTTTCTTCGATTTCCCTCACAAAACCTTAGCCAGACCTTGTTGTATCAGAAGATCCTTCATCCTTCGTCACCAAAGAGTGAAGTTGTTCTTTACATTGAACCTCTCAATGTCATACTTGACGCTTGAGCCATTTTTTGTCATCGTGGTAGCAAACCCCAGAACGCGGAATAACCTGGTAGGCTTTGATACCAATTTGTAGAAACGAAATACAATCCATGAAAACAAAAAAGAATAAACAAATACAAAAGAAAGAGACAACCAATCACAATATAAAGATATACGTGGTTCGGCAACGTGCCTACGTCCATGAGAGATAAGAGCTTCTTTATTGGCAATAGAGAATAGGGTTACAATAACGCTCTTCCTCACGCCTCTCTGTTATCTCCGATTACAAAGAGATCTGCGTTTTTTCCTTAACTTTAAAAAGCCCCCCATCACAACAATATATATTGAGTCCTAGATATGTGGTCCAAATTATCGAAATACCCCATGTATCCCTCTGGAGTCGTCATTTTGACTCCACCTTGGCAGATCTATTTCTTCAGAATACAAAATATCAATCCTCAATACTATTCTCACTCATTAGATGTCAAATTGGATGGTTTGGGGTGAGTCACGAAGTCCGAGATTTTTTTTTTGAAATTTTGTATTTATTCAATGACGCTCTCACAATCACCCATTTAAAATTTAAGAGACAAGAATGATTGTGACCTCAATGTACAAAATGTAATAGTATATTTGTAGACAATCCCAATACAATTTGACTCCAAGCTTTGAAGAAAATGGATTATAGTCATGCAAGGTCACTCACTTTGCAATTGAGAGTTGCAATCATGTCTATTTACACTTTATAATGCAACACTTCAAATTTTGTTTCATAATTGCATTGCGAAGTCCGATAATATTTGGCAATATGCATATTGGGAATGAGCCACCACAGTCCTGAACTAACCTTCTTTGGGGGGTAAAAATGGGCAGGGTTGGGGACAAGGGCTCAAAGGACCGGCTTGACATCGGCCTTGGTTTGGGCCCTTCATAGACACTATTGGGCAAATGGGCTTTAAAATATCACATTAGTTTAATGGTATGAGACCGGGCCTTAATATTAAGGCCTGACGTGTCCTTATCAGTCTGATAGGGTACGGGTTCCTTTAAAGGGCGTGCGGATCAGAGGAGGGCTTGTACTTAAGGATTGTTAGCCTAAGGGTCTAAACCCAATCTAGGCCCAACATGTGCTTATCTTGCATATACCTTTACCTCCTATCATTTTCATCATTGGAGCCTTATCACAACTATTTGGAGTTCTTTGGTAGGAAATATTTCTATTTGACCATGTGTTAAGTGCTCCGATAAGAGAATTTCATGCATATGCTCCCTAAGTAAAAATATATGCTTGGGAGGTTTTGTTTTGTATGCATTTTAGGGTCCATATTACAATCACCAAGTGAGTATTCTCACCAAAAAGAAAAATTACCAAAAAAAAAAAATTGTATAATCCTTGTCCAACTTTAGGATGCTATGTTTTAGGGACATATAAAGCACATGATTTTTTCTTTTCTTTGGTTTTGGTCTTCGTTTGAGGTGGTCACATTCCCAAATTATGAGTTCAGAAAATACTCGTGGATGGAGTTTTAGCCGAGGAAATGAATGTACAATATGCTCGAGGAAGAGCATGTAGTCTTTTGGCTTTCTATTTAATGAGTGTGATTTGCGTAAGGGTGCAACCTTAAACAATCAAATTAAGGGGCACCTCCAAATTTTATCATAACATGTAATTTTGGTAAAAAAATTTCATAGGATGGTTTGAAAATCTATTTCCATATTTAATTATAAAGATTTTAAATTCCAAAATGATTCAAATCAAGTAGATCTATAAACATATGAAAATATTGAAAATGGACGGTCTAGATAATGCATAGCAAGATGCACTATTTTTTGGTCTCAATATATATATATATATATATATATATATATATATATATATATTTTCTATATTCTATACATTCGTATATTAGTAGATAATCAATTAGATGGTTTTTCAATATTAAACCAGCTTTTAATTTTTGAAGTGCACCTTAATTCTACATTTTAAGGTTGCAACCTCATATAAACTTTTTCTTATTTAGTATGTAGTTCTCGTTCGATCAAATTAAGTTAGCTCATCTTCAATTCTGCCTTTGGATTTTTGCCTCTAAACTTAGCTCCACATTATATCTAATAAACTTTCCTTCATAGTTGTATAGAAACTCCTTTCATGTTCCATTATCGCTGATTACTCGAAACACAAAAAAATCATCTATAAAAAAAAAAAGGATAAAAGAAAAAAATTTATATGACAAGGCTATTGTAATTAACTTGTTGCATACTGGTAAACCAATAGATTAATGTATAATTTAAAAATCTGAAAGGATAAATCAAAACTCTGAAATTCCATTGATTGAAATGAATAATAGTGAGACATTTAGAATCATCAGAACAAACCAAGAACATAAAGAAAGAGACCGATGAGAACAACAATCAAGAAATGAGGCAGTTAAAAACCCCAGTTCTTGTCCATTTAGAATTGGGACTAGATTTGGTTCACCACCATCTTATCAACTTGGAAAGCTTTAGCCAACACATCAGTGGAGATGGCTGGTTTCGATCCAAAAACCGCATTAGAAATAGTGATCACCCCAGGATTCTCACTGCTCAGAGCTGCTATGGCGACTGCATTCTTATAGCCCACATTCTGTTAGAAATGGATGAGGCCATGAGGGAAAACAAACACATCTCCCTTTTGAAGAGTCTCGCTGATAGCTTGTCACGAAACCGATGTAAAGGGAGCCTTCCAAAATCATCAGGATCTCTGTGGCACGAGGGTGCGTGTGAGGAGGGTTCTGACCACCCGGAGCATAGTCTACACGTACCATGGAGATACCTAGAGTGCTGAGCCCTGCTAGTTGTGCAACATTTACGAGGGTCACCTTCGAGCCCATCGGGTTGGTCATGTTGCCAGGCTTATCAAACCCGGAGAAGAAGAAGTCATTTGCTTGTGCCAACTTAGGGTCCTTGCACACCTTGCCATTGGCAAACACTGCATGCAATAGAGACGTACATGATATCGCACTAAACATGAATAAAATGCAGAAAATTATCCCGGGGCCATAATATGTTAAATTAAGCAAAACCAATAATAGAAGTGTCTGTGAATTAAGAATCAGGCTGCAGCTTGACTAATTAGCAGTTGACAACGTTACATTTCAAGTTGATTCCTCCGGCTAAAATATCCCAAAAAAGAAAAGAATAAAATGGAAAATATTCGCATGAGAAAACAAACTATAAAACAATTCAAATCAATAAAGAAAAAAAATGAATGGGACACCTTGGCCTGATTGGTCTGTGATACAAAATCCTGGAGGGGGTTTGGATCAGATGCCAATGCAAGAGAAGCTATCAAGGCAAGGAGGGAGAGGAGGAGGGGGGTGGACTTCGTTGTCATTCTTTCTCATTCAAAAAAATATATGAATTCTTTGCTTCTCACTCAAAGAGAAATATGAAAGATTATAATTAATGGTTTGGGAGTATATAGGCCTTCATATTTATAGGGAATGGAAGTGGCTCAGGCCTCTCATGAATTATGATTGAACGAGTCTTAGGTATCCATTCAATCTCCTCTGAATTATTCAATACACCCAAGCCTGTGTTTCTCTTTTAAAACCATATAAAAGCCAATAAAGTATATGTTTTTGAAGAGGGAAAACTATAGAATGCACATAAAATACACTTTTCTCAAATCCAGTATATTAAAGTGTCTTCTTTGATACCCAAAAAATGATAAAATGATGGTGGATTTGACGCGTTTTTGACCGCGCATAAATACATATAATGTGACATTTGAAAGCTATAAAGAACAATTATTTAAAGAACATAAATTAGTTAGAGAAAATCTTTAGTGACTTCTCTTATCTCGATATGGAAAAAAGCATGCACCTTTCCCCGCCCCCACTAGGGGTGGCAATGAAGCCAGACTCAAACCGGGACCTAAAGGATATACCCGATCTGGGTTCAGGTTCAAATCTTGGATTTGAACCCTATTTTCGTATGGGTTTGGGTCCAATAAGGTCTCGTCGAGTTTGGGTTCGGTTCCAATAAGGTCCGGTTGGATTTGAGTATGGGTCTAGTAATTTTTTTTAGGTCCAAATATATAAAATACTTTTTAGGTCCAAATATATAAAATACGTTTAAATATAATTAGATACATAGATATTTTAATTTTGGGTTAAGTCAGGGTCTAGACCCGACCCGCACCCCTTTCTCCTTCCCTCTCTGAAAATCCTCACCCTTCATCTCTTTCTCTTCAAGAGAAAAAACATTATTCGTCCTACACCTTGGAAGGAACATTCCCCTCCCCCATTTCTCTCTAATACCATTTCGGCTCTAGCAATTTTAAAATCCGACGATCTTGATTTGGATTTGGTGGGTGAGCGATTTGTGTTTTTTCTCCCCCAAAATCACCCGATACTACTTTTTATTAAACTGTTAACTAATTTTTTACCGGTTCAGCCGATTCAAATAGCCGATCCTGCTGATCTGGATCAATATGGAACAGCAATGCAAGATCTGATCCAGATTTTAAAACACTGGTTGATCCTAGAGAGTTGAACCTCAGACCCCAAATAATAGATAAACACTTTTTATTTTATTTTATTTCTTTTTTGGACATTTGCTGAACGAGGGCCTTTGGAGTGACAAAAGTGCCCTTTTCAATTTCTCTCTCTCGATTCTCATAATGTCTACCAGCATTCTTATATGAACATCTTTTACCGAATTTAAAAGTCCCAAAAGCATGTAATTGCAATGATTTAATAGACAAGTGCCGGCTTTCTCTTCCTCCTTTTTTATCCCCTCTTTCTTTTTTCTTTATATGGACATCAAGGTAGACCGGCGTTCCTTTTTCTCACTTCTTTTTTACTCCCCATTTGTCAGTATCTTATTTCCATATATCCTTCAACATGCAAGTAAGATTTTGAGAGATGTTTAGATGTTTCATGTGAAAACATACTGGCACCAGTGGGATTCTAGTAGGAGCATCTCCATCTTAACGGTTAATTTTTTTTTTTTAAATAATTTATGTTTTATATATGGTCAAAATGTGTCATCTCTAACAATGAATCTAGACCGTCCATTTAGTGAATTTTAAGATCTAGGATTTGATGAATTCAAAATCATATTTTTTAACGTTGTTAATCTAATGATAATAAAGTTATCTAAAAAATTCATTACTAGACAATCGTTGCATGAAATCATTTACATATATAAGCTAGAAGTTTCTAAACCCTAAATTCGATTAACAAACCTTCGATGCTTTCTCTCTCTCTATCTCTCTCTCGGATGTGAGCACACCTCTCTCTCTATCTCTCGAATGTGAGCATGTTTTATTTATCTCGTTCTCTGTAGAATATGATCACGCTCTTTTCGGATTCATCAATTTCGCTCTCTCCCTCAACAATCAAATGATGCCTTTTTGAAAATGTTTTTAAGAATGCAAATTTATTTAGTTATAACGATATTTCAAGAATGAAAGTTTATTCAATTATAACTATATCAAATCATATGCAATGCACGTGTATAACACTAGTACTTTATAATGCCACACTTCTAATTATTTTGCACTAGCTTGCGTAATTGCCTTGCCAATTGTGAGAATAATTGGCAATATGCATAGTGGGAATGAGGCATCGACACCACGGTCCAAGCTAACCTCCTATTAGGGGTAGATATAGGCGGGGCTGGTCATAAGGGCTCAAAGGACCGGCCCAACCATACTTATCGAGAGCGGCCAACAAGGGCGGTGCTCCCGCTCCAGGACCCGCTCTGGCGCTCAGTGGCCGGAATCTCGTCCGGAACCTGTTCCCAACTTTTTGGGAGCTCGCTCCTATTTTTAGTATTCTCGATCCCATTCACAACGGACCTGCTACCGTATGGGTCTCGCTTCCACTATCCCATGGAATGCGTTCCCGAACAAATTAAATCCCCGCTCCTAGAATTTTAGGATCGCGATCCCTACGTTCCCGGAACTCCATCCTTAGGGAGGATCCCACTATGAACAAAACAGAGCCTCCCACCATTAAAATAGTAGGGTTACAAACTAAAAAACGCGTAGAAATTGGGCCTCCAGGACTCAAAGCAGCTATTCTAGCCCTAATTCCAGATGGGTAAGTTTTGGGTGCTCCATTAAAAATTTTAATTTGCTTTTCAAATCTCTTACAAAGATTTTTCATTTGAATTCCTATAAAAAACCAGTCACCCTAATTCTTGAATTCGTCAAGACCAACTTTTATAGCATACTTGAAATCTCCTTGTATATTCAGGCTTTCATAGTTTCCCTGTAAAATTATCAACTTCCCATTTGATTTTTCTGTGTCTTGCTTGAGTTTTTCTTAAAAATAAAGGAGCTTGAACTCTTCTCCTCCTCTGTCAAGGATATCACCAAGCTTCACAACCATGGAGTTGGCTACAATCCAGTGAATGTTTTTTCATCGAAGATTTTAGCCATTTTCAGAGCTTGTTTGGCCTTTGGGAGATCTCCATGAAGGTCCCCAACTGCTAGCTAGTGAGGTTGAGATGAGTATGTAGATTTTTGTTGCTGTTGTGCTTTTTGAGGAGAGAGAAAGATTCCGCTCACTGTGAAGTCAGACGAATGTGTTCATAAAGTTAAAGAGAGAGAGAGGGACATGTTTTGGCAGATGGGTCCATTGGATTAGGGGTACGGAGGTTGAAGAGGTGGTGAATGTCTGGTCAAGAGAGAGAGAGATAGAGAGAGAGAGAGGAGAGAGAGAGAGATAGAGAGAAAGAGGAGAGAGAGAGAGAGGTAGAGAGAAGAGGAGAGAGAGAGAGAGAGGACAGGTGGAGATTGGCTCCAAGTTAAGCATAACACGATCTAACCTTGAATGGAGCTCAATCCATTCCAAATAGAAACACATTTTTCTTAGATGGGGCACGATTCAACTTTAAATGGGATCTCGTCTTGTTGTCTATGGGAGCGCAATCCTAATGAGCATGGGAACACGATCCCATTTTACATGGAACATGTTCCAGTTAAATAAGGTCCTCGATCTCAATGTATCGAGAACGCGCTCCCTGTTCATACAGGATAATGATCCGTAACTTTTACCCTCACTGGAACTCGCTCCCCGTGCTCCGGAGCTTTAGGTAGCCCTCAATCCGACGCTCCTGCAACCGGAGCCGTTCTCCCGCTCCCATTAACTATGGGCCCAACATGGGCTTGAGTTTGGCCCCTTCGTAGGAACTATTGGGCCAATTGGAATTTAAATATCACATTAGTATAATTGGTTGAGATTGGGCCTTAATATTAAGGCCTTACGTGCCCTTATTGGTCCATCAGTGTACAACAGGTCTCTTTTAAGGGCATGCATATCAGAGAAGCGCTTAAACCTAAAGCCTGTTACCCTAAGGGGCTAAGCCCAGTCTGACTAGGCCCAATGTGTGTCTGTCTTGCATATAACCCTACCTCCTATCATCATCATTATCGAATCCGTATCTCAACTATTTGGAGTACTTTAGCAAGAAAGATTTGTATTTGACTGCGTGTTAACTACTCCTATAAGAGAATTTCATGCATTTCCACCCTGGGTAAAAAGATATACTTGGGAGGATTTTTTGATATAAATTTCGGGATACATATTACAATCACCAAATGATTATTGTCACAAAAAAGGGAAAAAAAAAAATAAAAAAGAAGAAGAAGAAGAAAATTTTGAGCTCCTATATTGACTGTTCAAAGATTGCATAATCCTGGTCCAACTTTAGGATGTTTGTTTTTCTTCTCTTTGGTCTTTGGTGGAGGTGGTTACATCCCCAAAATTTTGGGTTTTCCAAATACTTGTATAGAGTTTTAGCCGTGGAAGTGAATGTACCACATGCGCCACGAAGAGAATGCAATCTTTTGGGTTTGTATAGAGCCGAGCCTCTAAACAATCAAAGTAAAGCGCACCTTCAAATAGTATCGAGAAATGTGGTTTCAATAGTGGAAATCTTTGTGATATTTTTAAAATATACTTTCATCTCTAATTATAAAATTTCAAGCTTAAAATTTTTTGTAGATCGAGCGGATCTATGAAAACTTGAAAATCTTGAAAATTGTTGGTTTAAAAAATGAAATACAAGATGCATTATTTCCAAAACTTGACATCCATTTTTTTCTCCTGTCCATGCATCTTGATATCGAGATGATCAATTTGAGAACATTTGGGCATCACAACCTTGGCTCTATATAAATTTTTTCTTTAAGTTATTATGTAGACAAACTACTTAGTTCTCATTCTTCCTTTTTTAAGTAAGCTTATCATTGAACTTTTTGCTCTAAACTTAGCTCCACATTATTTCTAATAAACTTTCATTCATAGTAGTATAGAAACTCCTTTCATGTTCCATTAACGCTGATTACTTGAAGGAAAGACAACATCCAAAAAAAAAGAAAAAAAAAAAACACTATATGACCAGGCTATTGTAATTAACTTGTTGCATACTGGTAAACCAATAGATTAATGTACAATTTAAAAATTTGAAATGATAAATCAAACTACGAAATTCCATTGATTGAAATGAATAATAGTGAGACATTTGGAATCATCAAACCAAGAACATAAAGAAAGAGAACGATGAGAACAACAATCAAGAAATGAGGCACTTAAAAAGCCCCAGTTATTGTCCATTTAGAATTGTGACTGGATTTGGTTCACCACCATCTTATCAACTTGGAAAGCTTTAGCCAACACATCAGTTGAGATGGCTGGTTTCGATCCAAAAACCGTATTAGAAATAGTGATCACCCCAGGATTCTCGCTGCTCAGAGCTGCTATGGCGACAGCATTCTTATAGCCCACATTCTGTTGGAAATGGATGAGGCCCTGAGGGAAAACAAACACATCTCCCTTTTGAAGAGTCTTGCTAATCAAGCGGTTGTCGGGATTGCTTGTCACGAAACCGACGTAAAGGGAGCCTTCCAAAACCGTCAGGATCTCTGTGGCACGAGGGTGGGTGTGAGGAGGGTTCTGACCACCTGGAGCATAGTCTATGCGTACCATTGAGATACCGAGAGTGCTGAGCCCTGCTAGTTGTGCAACATTTACGGGGGTCACCTTCGAGCCCAACGCGTTGGTCGTGTTGCCAGGCTTGTCGAGCCCGGAGAAAAAGAAGTCATTTGCTTGTGCCAACTTAGGGTCCTTGCACACCTTGCCATTATTGGCAAACACTGCATGCAATAGAGACATAAATGATATTGCACTAAACATGAATAATTATCTCGGGGCAAGAATATGTTAAATTAAGAAAAACAAATAATAGAAGTATCTGTGAATTAAGAATCAGGCTTGAGTGGTTAGCATTTGACAAAATCTTAAGTTTGATTCCTACTGATAAAATATCAAAAAAAAAAAAAAAGGAGAAATATTCACACGAGAAAATAAACTATAAAACAATTCAAATCAATAAAGGAAAAAATTAATGGAACACCTTGGCCTGATTGGTCTGTGATACAAAAATCTTGGAGGGGGCTTGGATCAGATGCCAAGGCAGGAGAAGCAATCAAGGCAAGGAGGGAGAGGAGGAGGGGGATGGACTTCATTGTCATTCTTTGTTTCTGACTCAAAAGAGAAATATGAAAGGTGATAATGAATGGTTTGGGAGCATAGAGGCCTTCATATTTATAGGGAATGAAAGTGGCTCAGGCCTCTCATGAATTATGATTGAATGAGTCTTAGGTATCCATTCAATCTCCTTTGTATTGTTCAATACACCCAAGCCTGTGTTTCTTATTTACAACCATATATGTTTTTGAAGATGGAAAATTACATAAGGCATACTTTTCTCTATTCTATTCCATTAAAGTGTCTTCTTCGATAGCTTGAAAACGATAAAATGATGGGGGATTTGACGCGTTTTTTGACTGCACAACTATATACGATGTGACGTTTGGAAGCTATAAAGAACAATTAATTATAGAACATGAATTATTTAAGGAAATGGTTTGATAGGGTGGCAACCCTATAAAAAAAAAGACGAGATCCGCATGCCGCCAGCCCGCATATTGTAGAAATGCGGGCTTGGCAATAAATATATATTTTAAATATAATTTGATCTTAATTTTTAGAGAATATATAATTTTTAACATGGAGATCATGAATATAAATAAAAATAAATTTTGAAAACTAAAACAATAATTATATTAAAAAAATATTTAAACCGTTAGTTACAATTGTTTTTAGATGGATCACCTATTTGCATCCATCTTTAAGATGGATGCTTTATACTTCTAGACCGCATATTTTGAAAATGCGATCCAGCCCGTATGAAATAATTGTTCATAAGAAAGTAAATCCTTACTTCATAACTCATCGAAAATTGCAATTCAAGCATTGAAAAAACTTTACATTGATCATCTCGGCTTAAACATTATAGTTGTGAAAAAAAAAAATGAACATTATCGTTGTGAAAAAAAAAACAATTTGAAGTTATAAAAATAGTTTACATCGTAATAAATTATCTAGATCGTCTATTTCACCAGAAAAATAAGTGTTCATAGTTCCACAAGATCTGTATTATTTTTTGAATTTCAAATTTTATTGTTGGTATTTGAAATTGATTTTAGAGGTATCATTTTTGTTGCTGAAAGTAAGTATTTTTTGGACGAGGATTTGAGGTGAAACTTTATTTCGTTTTTATAAAGCCTAGGCGATATAGAAACTTCTTCTATTGGTTAAAGAACTTCCTTTATCTCGATGGGGAAAAGAACCTTTCCCTTTCCCCACCCCTTTTTCTCTCTCTAAAAATCTTCACCCTTCCTCATCTTTCTCTCAAGAGAAAACTCATTATTAGTCCTACACCATGGAAGGACCATTGCCCTCCATCTCTCTCTAATACCATTTGGCTCTAGCATTTTAAAATCGGACGATCTGAAATAGGAATAGCTAATTTGAATAGGATTCAATGGGTGGGCGATCTGGGTTTGCTTTCCCCCAAAATCACCCTATACTACTTTTTATTAAACTTTTAATTGATTTTTCGCTGATTCAGCCAATTCGGATAGCCAATCGAGATGCTCTTGATTGATACAATGGATGAACGATGCAAGCGCTGATCCAGGTTTTAAAAGAATGGCTGATCCTAGAGATTTCAACCACACACCCCATAGATGAACACTTTTTATTTTAGAAAAAAATTATTTCAAATTGGACGGTTATGAATGTATCATTGATTAGACTCCAAATTCAAAAGATTTTTTTTTTCGAGTCATCCAATCTTATATTTAATAGCTAGTACCAATTAGGACTTTTTTGTATAAAAAATAAATGGCCTCATGAAACCCTTTTATTTTATTTTGGATGTTTGATGTGAACGAGGGCCCATTGAATGACAAAAGTTCCCTTTTCATTTTCTCTCTCTCGATTCTCATAATGTCTACGAGCATTCTTAAATGAATTTTTTTTACCCAATTTAAAAATCCTAAAAGCATGTAATTGCAAATGATTTAATAAACAAATGCCGGCTTTCTCCTCGTCCTTCTCTTATCTTTGATTCCCTCTTCCTTTTTTATTTATATGGACATCATGGTAGACACGCGTGGCTTTTCTCACTTCTTTTTCCTTCCCATTTGTTGGGCATATTTGTCTTTTGCCAATGTTTTATTTCCATATATCCTTCAGCATGCAAGTGAAACTTGAGAGATGTTCAGATGTTTTCCCTTTTTTTTTAATGGAAAAACATGCTGGCACCAATGCGCTATTCTAGTAGGAGCATATTATATTTACATAAAATATCTACTCATAGAAGATTTTCAAATGAGATTTTAGGATCTACTTTAAAATCATAAAATAAGTATATATCAAGCTTTCTATACTTTTCTTAATGCATAAAACTCATATACATTTTGAATGGACAGCTGAGATGGCCCCAATCACAATTTCACGCTTCTATTATGAAGCGCCAGATCTAGATCAAACGATCAGTAACTCACATGATCAAAATTAAAGGGTTAGATGGGGGAAGTATATATTTTCCATACAGTAGGAGAAGTATAGAAACCGTTCTTATATATAACCTAAGAATGAGTACACAAACCTTCGATGCTTTTCAATCTTAAGACGTTTCTTTAAGACACTTATAAACAACATCTGTTGTTGTAGTAGTTGTTATTCAGAAGTGCGTCTCTAGGTCAAGGAAGTTACATTCCTATGGGTCCTAAAATTACTCCTACATAGACTTTTACTTGAGGGAGGGTGTGAGTGTAATACTTGCTCCTGCAGGAGGATATAATCTTTTGGCAAAAAAACATATTGAGCAAGGAACTTCAAAATTGAAATTGTGGGGTATGATCTTTCAATGGTTTACAGACAGTCTTTAGATAAAGTAAAAGAAAAGAAAAAATGGAGCTAATGAGTGCATTGAAGTGGCCCTATAGGTAAACCTTGAGACCCTTTTCAAAAACTACTTTCATCAGTCTATGACTCTAACTTGAACATACACCCCTAAAACCTATAAGTATGCCTTTCCCCTCTTCAAAGCTTGGCAGTTAAAAGCTATTTCCTAGTTTGATTTCTTGGGATCTATGATTTAGAGAGAGAGAGAGAAATAGGTGTTTTAGAGTGAGAAGATGAAGTCCTTGTTGGTGGCCATGCTTTCTCTTACTCTCTCTCTCAGCTTTGCATCCGATCCGAGTCCCTTGCAGGATTTTTGTGTTGCCGACAAAACGAGCTCAGGTTGGTACTATTATAAAACTGTTTTCTTTAGCAAACTCATGGGTGAGTTTTGGCATGTAAATTGCACTGTTGTGTTATAAAAATCGGATTCGGGCTTCGGCTAAACAGGGGCTCAGCCTGATTCCCCTCTACCGTCTTTGGGGAGTCCAAGTCGGCTCGGTGATTTTTTAAGCACTGCCTTTTTGGGGATGGTTTTTACGGTAGAATTTAGTGTATATTGGTTATTTGTTTAGAAGAATTGAGGGGATCTACGTATATTTTTCATGAAAAGAGGGGATAAAAAAAAGGAGAAAAGGTGAGCATGGAGTCTGTGGGGGTAACAACCCGGCATCTAGAAAGTTGAGTATTTTGAGCTTACGGCAAGTTTTGTTGCAAAGTTATTTTATAGGTAAATAGGACACAAGACTGATTTTGAGAGGCCAAAGGATCTTTCTTTTTGTTATTTATTTGGTTTTTATAATTAGGGAGCTTCACTTGGCAATAGTGCTCATATATTTACTGATATAATAAATTGTATGCAATGGGACCATTATTATTATTCCTACTACTATTATACTTAGCCAAATGATATTCAACTCCCTCGAGAGTGGAATGTGCAGGTACTCCCTCGGGTAAAGCCCGACTAAGAATTAATCTTAGGATCCCAAATTTCTGGGGACGTAACTTCTTCAACCCATAGAATAAGCTCAATGAAAAAGATTTCCTGATTTTACCCTCTATATGCATAAAAAAATGTATCTAGATTGAATAGAGACCATCCAATTTTTAGATGATGAGATCTAATTGTTAGAAAACTCAAATTTCAACCTTTTCTATGAAAATAATCATCTATTAATTGTTACTTAGTTCCCAAAATTTCATATTGAAAAAATCCTCCCAAGTAGGTCTTCTGACCAAGTGAGTAGAAATATACTTTTGAGGGAGCATAATATACATGCTCTTACTATCAGTACTACTGCTATCACTACTACTGCTAACACTACTACTCCTACGACTACCACTACGACTACTACCACTACCATTACCACCATTTCTTCTAAATGTTCTCTAACTACAATTGCTTAGGTCAAAAGACATTTTATTCCCTCAGTTAAAACTTCACCTAGAATTAATTTTAAGACCTCAAATTTTGGAGATGTAACATCTTAGACCCATAGATTAATCTCAATGAATTGGACCTTCTGCATGCACTTGAAAAAATAATGCCTCGAGATTGAATAGAGATCATCTAATTTTTAGATGGTGAAATCTAAGTGTTAGAAAACTCAAATTTCTTTTCTTATTTTGAGAAGAATCATCTATTAATTCTCAAGTAGTTTCCAAAATTTCAGATTGAAAAAATCCTCCCAAGTAAGTCTTATGACCGAGGGAGTATAAGTAAGCTATGCTGCCGAGGGAGCATAGTATAGATGCACATTGCCTAAAGCTTGTTCTCTATAATGAGACTAATTATTTCTTGTACACAAAGGTCTTAAACACCCTTAACTGTTAAATAGAAATTCGTATGGCATTTCCGTACAATGAGAAATTTCTCCTATTAGCCTATTTGACATCCAATGCTTGAAGGTGAAACCTTTTTGTACCAAAAAGTAAACGACCTCATTATATACTCCCCCTTAATTTATTAAGGCTGGATTTCTTATTTATCTTTGCTTTTGCATATAGTCTTTGTGAATGGTAAGGTGTGCAAGGACCCAAAGTTGGCTCGAGCAAATGACTTCTTCTTCTCCGGCCTTGCCAAGCCTGGCAACACGTCTAACCCACTAGGTTCAATGGTGACCCCAGTGAGTGTGGATCAACTACCAGGGCTCAACACCCTCGGCATCTCCATGGTCCGCATAGACTACGCGCCCAATGGTCAGAACCCTCCCCACACCCACCCTCGTGCCAGCGAGATCTTGACAGTATTGGAAGGCTCCCTTTATGTCGGTTTTGTGACAAGTAATCCTGATAACCGCTTGATTAGCAAGACATTGCAAAAAGGAGATGTCTTTGTGTTTCCGGAAGGCCTAATCCATTTTCAGAAGAATGTGGGCCAACAGAACGTGGTTGCCATTGCAGCCTTGAGCAGCCAAAATCCTGGGGTTACAACCGTCGCTAATGCGGTTTTTGGGTCGAACCCCCCCATCTCTACTGATGTTTTGGCTGAGGCTTTCCAAGTTGAGAAGGAGGTCGTGGATAAATTGCAAAAACCAGTTTTGGGTGGACAATAATTGAGAAATTAGTGTGGTTTTTTTAATTCTATTGTTTGAACTTTTTGTTTGGGATTTATCGGATTTCTTTTTTGGGTGGATCAGTGAGGAACATAAACCCCTACCCGGTTTTAAAAATAGTGAGTAGTTTTCAAATAGGTCAGTGAACATATAAACCTAGACCGGTAGCTCAAGCTCAGGTGGTGCTACCATCACGATCTCCTCCCATTCTCAGGATTTATTGGATTTGATTAAATGAAATTTAGTTTCTCTATGAGTGAGAGAATTGTCTAGGACTGCATTTATTCAAAAGCAAATGTAGAAACTCAAATTTGACTGTTGAAAAAGTTATATATGTGAATCATGGGTCTACCAAATGCTATATAAGAAAAAGGCTAGTAATGCTTTTAACTGGAGTTAGTTTCAGGCACCTACTCAAATTGAGCTCTAGACTGTTAATTTGAGTGGGCTCCTCACTTTTTTTCCCTTGAATTTGAGTTGGCTTCTCATGAGATGGTGATGATATTTATGCCCATTAAATTATGTGGTCATGTGGATTATGGTATGCAAACTTCCTTTACAAATTCTTTCATGTATTAATACTCTTATGATACAATGATACCCAGGCTTGGGCTTAATGTCCTAAGGTATTGACGGGGTGCAATATTATATCGGCAGTTCGAATCCAGACACTGAATTAAAAATAACAAAAAAAAAGAGGAAAAAAATGAATCTTAAAAGTTGGGTAGCACAATTGTGTATTAAATGGAAAATCAGATATTGTTAATTGACGGCTAGTCATTTGCGAGCATGCAAAGTGCAAAATACGGCTTAAACATCATTACGCTTGTTTTAAGCGCTTTCCAATTTGTTATGTGAATATAAGGCTAGAAAGTCTTTTCATATAAATACAGTGCTTTTCTCTCTATTCCTCAATGGGACTAAAAACCTTAAATCATATTATTGAAATTCAATGTAGCACCTATTCTGCAATGGGGCTAAAAACCCACGACTCCTCTTTATATAAATTAATATTTTAGAAATGGGTGAGGTTTCTACCTTAAACAATTCAATTAAGGTGCAAATTTTGATGTATTTTTTTTTTAGGATTATCTTAAAATCTATTTTCATCTTTAATTATGACATTTTAAAGTTAAAAAATGGTTAAAATCAAGTAGATCTATAAATATATGAAAATCTTGAAAATGGACAGTCTAGATAATGTGTTGCAAGATGTACTATGTTTAAGACTCGAAATATTTTTCTTTTTTCATATTCATACATCTTGATGTCAAGATAATCAATTAGAGGATTTTTCAGCATTAGAACAACCTTGTTTCATGGATTTTTGGGATACATCTTTAATTCTACATTTAAAGTTGCAACCTTATATAAACTTTTTCCTTTAGAAATACTTTAGCCTTAAATCATATTATTGAAATTCAATCTAGTATTTTACAAATCTAAGGTACTAACACCTCGCTTATTGCACTTAGACCCTACCATAAATCTTGGTTAAGTTTGATTTAATTTTGGTTGAAGGAACCATCTTGATAAAACATAGCTAGAAACCAAAATTGAATTAAAGAAAAATAAATTCAGCCTGATCGATTTGCTCTGGTACTTCGTTGGTTTGCTCATCTAGATCCGTCAATTTGGCTCATTTCATTTAGAGAGCAAAGAGGAGTTTGGTCGGCTCCCTCTATCATGGCATTTGTTTGTTCATTTACATGTGCCCAGCTTGCTAATTAAGATTCCTTTAAAAGGTAGAGACCTACTAGTAGTGGACTTAATGAACCATCTAAGCTAGCCTTTGGATGCTAAGATGAAAAGCCTTTGGATGCTAAGATGAAAAGACCTTATCTATAAAGAGTCCGTTTATCTTTTGTACATAGATATCACAATCATCTTTGTCCTTTAAATTTCAAAATGGGTAGTTGTAAGCGTGTTACTGAATAGGCATAAAGTTTTTTTTTTAAAACTCCTAGACTTCGTGACTCACTCCAAACCATCAAATTTGACATCTAATGAGTGAGAACGTTTGTGACCTCTATATACAAAAGATAAATAGTCTCTTTGTATATAATCCCAAATAAAAAATGTAGCTAACTAGTTTTTGGCAGAATCGGCGGCGATTCTCTTGCTATATGAAATGCCAAACATCAACTTATTAACGGTGTTTTGCATCAACGTACGGGGGAATTTTTTGATGCGTCTCCTACGTAAATATATTCTATATTTGGGTGTGGTTTGCATATGGTACCCTCCTTATACTAATAAAGTAAGACGCAACTCTAAATTTTATCCGTATATATTCTAGGATTGAAAACCTTTATGATGGCTTGAAAATTTATTTTTATCTATAATTATAAAATATTAAAGTTCTAAAAATGGTGCAAATGTGATAGTTCTAAAAATACTTGAAAATCTAAAATGTAGACGGCCGGATAATTTTTATAAGATGTACTATTTTTAAATTTTGAATTTTTTTTTTCTACATCCATGCATCTTGAGGTCGAGATAATTAAATTGAAGGGCATTCTAACACGAAAAGTCTCTTTTAGAGGATTTTCAAAGTGCACCTTACTTCAATAGTATAAGACTGATACCTTATATAAACTTTTTCTTTTATGCTTTTTTTACCCACATATAATATACAACTGTTTGGCTAATCACATTTGTCCAATATTCCACATGCGATCAATAGGTTGTTAGCGGCATTTATTAAACCGCATAATGTGTGACATGGTTATTTGCCTCATTGTTTGTATAAGCGTCCAATCTAACTGCTAACCGCCCAATTAAATCGGATTCCGGTTATGGGCGGTTAGGGTGATCAATCACTATTTTAAAAAAAAAGAAGAAGCATATAATTCTAAAAAATAAAGAATTTGATTTGTAATGCATTTTTAAATATTCTTTACATTATGGTAAATATTAAAAATTGTTTTGGTCATTAATACTCACTTTTATATTTTCCCATCTTTTTAAGAAAATTTTTAAAATAGCCTTTGAAAAATATAAAATGGGTTAAAATCCAGTTTTTGTTATTAATTTTCAACTTCATTTGAATGTGTTTTTTTAATCATTCTTTATATGCTTTTCATACTAGATTTTTTTTGTATTTTGTATTTTTGTATTTTATATTTTTGTATTTTTATTTTTTTCAGCACTTTTTTTATAGCCAGGGACTTGCCCTGTTAGAGTGGTTGAATCGGCCGGTTTACCGGTTAGAACGGTTAAACCGTTTCTAGACCCATATCCGGTTAACCGTTCTAGTTTGATTTTGCAAACACGGGTCTGCCTACGATCCCATTTGAGATCGAACAAATGAGATATCTCAATACATATAGAAATGCATGGATATAGAAAAACTTGTCCACCCACTATCCCATTGAGATGGAACAATTTGGGATATCTGAATACATGGATATAAAAACATAGAAAATTGGAGCTAACATGGAAGTTTCAAAAAAGAGATCAGTATTGACTACCAATGCAATGTCATCGTTGTGGACAGCAAGCCTTCCCAAATAAAGCCTAACATTTTACTCTTAACCGCTACACTATGATATCGAAAATTGATAACTTTGTGTTGAGTTGCAAAAAAACCATCATTAGCACCATAAAAGGGCAAAATCTGTAAAAATCGTGGTGAGACATTAAGTATTCTCTAAGGAAAATGATTATATAAAGTTGTGACCTTTTTGTAGATATAAGGCTGCTGTAATGTACAATGTCTATTAGAAATCGGGTTTAGGTCAAGATAGTAGCAGCTGGGTTTTCATAGCACTACCTCTTAAGTTTTATTCCTATGCAATCTTATCAAAAAAAAAAAAAAATTTACAATGTGTACCTTTTTATACCTCTTAAGTTTTATTCCTACGCAATCTTATCAAAAAAAAAAAAAATTACAATGTGTATCTTTTTATATCGTATAGGTTAACCATTTTATTAAAAGATGTGTCACTTTTTAATATTGTCTTAAAGATGTGTTGGATCAAAATCATCGAAAAACATTGTAAACTTACTTCTACAAATAAATTTGTCACTATATACAAACCACACCTTTCTCTTCAAAGAAAACCAAATTCGAATACCAAAAAAAGGGGTGACGTTTTTATAGCGATACGGTTTTGATATTGATTTTTGGTAAGGTCAAAATTTATTACCGCGGCTCTTGAATGCTAGTTATAGATTGCAAATCTATTGCTCTATCTAAAAATTGGAATTTGAAGCTCTCAAATGATATATAGATGTGACAGATCTAGGAATATTTGGATAGTAGAAAAAATGTATCACAAGATAGACTTTTTTTGAGCTTCAATTAGTATTATTGTTATTGTTGTTTATGTTTTTTTTAGGTTTTTTGTGGATCCAAGATTGTTGCGGTCGAGATGATTGATTTTTCTAGTTTTTTGAACACTAAAGCTAGTGTTATCAAGATCGGATTGATCATCGGACCGGTGAGGGGTTTGGTCTAATCAAAATTAATATGAATACTTGTAGACTCCATGTGACTAGATTTTAAAAATGTTAAAAAAATAAATAATAAATTTTAAATACATATTATATTTAAAAAAAATTACCCGTTTTGTTTGGGCACTTGAACCTACCAAAATCGATCAAATACTGATTTCGACCGTTTTTTTTTTTTAATAAAAATCGATTTTTACTCTAGACGGGCCTGGCCATTATACCGCTTCGGTCCGGTCTTGATAATTAGGACCAAAACTGCGTATTGATATTTTAGGTGGGGCTTTAGAAAACTGTGGCCCTTACTTTACGCACGTAAAATAAATTGAGTGGTTTGGTTCCGATTTGACTTGGGGAAAACCTATTACTAAAATTTTATTTTCTTTAAACTTAGTCCTTCCCTCCCCCTTCCCCTTCCCCCCTCTCTCACTCTCTCTAATTTCATTATTCTCTTAAAAAATATTTCTCATTGCACATGGGAGGCCAAATTACGTCTATCAGAAAAAACAAATTCCATTTATTCGAATCATCTTTATTCAAACACAAATACTAAAGAATTGGGGCACATGAATTATTTAGTTATTGTCCATCCAAAACTGGGATTGGAGGTTGTTCACCACCATCTTGTCAACTTGGAAAGCCTTAGCCAACAGATCAGTGGAGATGGCCGGTTTCGATCCGAAAACCGCATTAGCAACAGTGATCACCCCTGGATTCTGGCTGCTCAAGGCTGCTATGGCCACTGCATTCTTATAACCCACATTTTGTTGGAAATGGATGAGGCCCTCTGGGAAAACAAACACGTCGCCCTTTTGAAGTGTCTTGCTAATCAACCGGTTGTCGGAGTTGCTAGTCACAAAACCGACATAAAGGGAGCCTTCCAACACTGTCAGGATCTCGGTGGCACGAGGGTGAGTGTGGGGCGGGTTTTGGCCACCAGGAGCATAGTCTATGCGGACCATGGAGATGCCGAGAGTGTTGAGGCCTCGTATCTGGGCCACATTCACAGGGGTCACCTTCGAGCCTAGTGGGTTGGCCGTGTTGCCAGGCTTGTCGAGCCCGGAGAAAAAGAAGTCATTTGCTTGTGCCAACTTAGGGTCCTTGCACACCTTGCCATTTACAAACACTGCATAAAAAAACAAATAAGTAGAAATTATCTTAGAAAAACTCGTATTTCAAAACTATTAAATTCTAAACCCCAGTATGAAAGGTGGGGTGACTTCTTTAAACTAATTGACATAGCAACGCAACGATGAAAGCGACGCTTAATGAAATTATATTAAGATCTAAACCTATGCTTACGGAAAGGAAAAAGTATTAGGGATGTTTAAAACGTTTATTTTTTATACAAAGGACCTGGTTTTTATGCGGTCAAGCCCGCATATGTAGAAATGGGGACGTATTGAGAAATCTATTTTTCAGTTGATTTTTAGACTTAATTTTTTAAATACATATAATCTCTAACATAGAGATCATGAATATGAAAAAATAAATAAAATTTTAAAACTAAAAATAATAATTCTAGTGAAAAAACATTTGAAAAGTTAGTTTCTATTGTTTTTAAATGGAGCACCTACTTGCATCCATCTTTAAGATGGATGATTTACACCATCCCTAGTCTTAGATGTGATATTGGCCAGCAAAGGGTGAACCATAGATCATATTTGAAGTTTGATAAAATTTTGCACAATATTTATACCGGGAAATGACACGCCTAATCATCTAATTTCACATCTAATGACATGGGGCATTTGTGAGAATTGTATACAAAGTTACGGGTCCCAGTATATAAAAGTCATTCTTCTTCGGAGCTTTATATGTAAGGAGGCAACCGTACTTGAGTAAGTAAGATTACATATTTCTACACCAACTATTTTAGTTAAAATAATATAGATTTAACATGTCTTATAAGACAATAATAAATCTACACTGTTCAACTAAAAATAAACGGTATTGGCTATTGCAAACCTTACCTCTATAATTAAGTTTGCCTCCTTATATAAACTTTTTCCTTCCTAATATGAAATGATCATAAACTCATAAAGGCACTCACATTGGCTTGCATTGTCAGACACACAGAAGTCTTGTAGGGGACTCGGATCAGATGCATAGGTGAGGGAGGCAGTGAGAGAAAGGAAGATGACCAAAAACAGCTTCATTTTCTCTATCTAAAACAGCTTTGAAATTGGATTAAGAAGAAGTAGTTGTAGATGTGAAGATTTAAACCAAGAGGAGTTCATATTTATAATGGGACTCTTGGTGTTTGGTGTTCAACTTGGGTCTTAGATTATTGGATTTTTAATGGTTAGTTATTGAAGAGGTCTTTGGGGGAAGGGCAGGCCATTGGGCCATTTAAAATAACGTGTTTGGATCCATTTATTTCCATTATTTAATCCAAACACTATCTTATCCATTGACAAAGTTTTACCCCACTTATTTTTATATATTTTTTAATGCCACATGAGCATATTGTGAATTTGCTCCCATGGGCAAAAGCTCATATTGTATTTTTTTTTTTAGAACCTAAAATTTAGGGATATAATCTCTAGAACCTAATATCCAACTTCAAAGAAAAGGAACATTTAAATAGGTGTGTCTACATGGCTAAAAAAAATTAACCTCCCAAGGTGTTTAGCACTGAATACTCCAAATACTAAGATAGGTACCAAAAATTTAGATTGAAAAGGTCTTTTTCCCGAGGGATTAGTTAAATGGTATTATACCCAATTTGTATGTCTTAATTTAGAAGTATTCGTGGGGTGTATAGGAAATGAGCCTTAAGAAAGGAAGAGACAAATGAGAGAAAGAAAATAGGAAAAAGGCATGCCGCTCAGCCATGATCGAAAGAGAAAGACTTGGTTTAGTCAAATGTGATCATCGTTAGTTGCCTCCATCCATTATTATACCAAGTGTGAATTGAAGACTTACAATATCAGCAGTGGGGAGAGGATAATGTTTAGTGAGAAAGAGAGAGAGAGATTTCGTTTGCAGTTTGACAACAAAAATTCTAGTGAGTTTTACATGGTCTTGATTCAAAAAACAGAGACAGAGAGAAAGAGAATTGTTTATCTAAACAACTAATGTATTAAGTTTTACATGGTCTTGCTTCAAAAACACAAGCTTGCGTGTATTGAATTAGCCCTCAAAGGGAGATGAGATTAAAGACTCATTCAATCCTACTCTACCAGGCTCTTCTAAATTGATTCTTTACACACATTCCAATGCCTTATAAATATGAAACACATCACATAACTCGAAACCATCATCCTCTTTTATCACCCTAAACTTTATCTTATCATTCATATATTGTTTTTGAGAGGAAATATGAAGTCTTTTTTCCTTGTCCTCTCCTTTGCCTTGGTGGCTTCTCTTGCCTTGGCATCTGATCCTAGTCCCCTCCAAGATTTTTGTGTTGCAGATAATGCAAGCAAAGGTAACTCTTATACTAGTGTTTTTGCTTTATTGATTTATTTTATTTCAATTTTTTCATTGATAAAAGAAAGCCATCTAATTACTGTCTTACTCCTTTTTCTTTTGGTACTATTTTTTATGCATTTGTTAGTTATTACCGAACATCATATAGTTTCACCTATAGGATTAGTCTGCAAATTTTACATTGTCTTTTTGGAAAGTACTAAAATTTCTAAATTCTTTTATTTTATTTTATTTGTTTTCAAGTGTAGTGTCACAAAACAATGCATATATTTTACCTCACCTGATAGCGTAATGTGACTTATGTTTCTATTTCATGCAGTGTTCGTTAATGGCAAGGTGTGCAAGGATCCAAAGTTGGCACAAGCAAATGACTTCTTTTTCTCCGGGCTCAACAAGCCCGGCAACACGGCCAACCCACTAGGCTCAAGGGTAACCCCCGTGAATGTGGCCCAAATACCTGGCCTCAACACTCTCGGCATCTCGTTGGTCCGCATAGACTATGCTCGTGGCGGTCAAAACCCTCCCCACACCCACCCTCGTGCCACCGAGATACTAACTGTCCTAGAAGGCTCGCTTTACGTCGGTTTTGTGACTAGTAACCCTGACAACCGCTTGATCACCAAGACACTTCAAAAGGGAGACGTGTTTGTTTTCCTGAAGGCCTCATTCATTTCCAGCAAAATGTTGGCTCCCAGAATGCAGTGGCTATAGCGGCCTTGAGCAGCCAGAATCCGGGTGTGATCACTATTGCCAACGCAGTTTTCGGATCAAAACCAGCCATCTCCAATGATGTCTTGGCTAAGGCTTTCCAAGTTGACAAGAAGGTGGTGAACCGGCTCCAATCCCAGTTCTGGATGGACAACAACTAGGAATTCATTGTGCCCCCAATTCAAAAAACTATTTGTGATTGAATAACATGATTTGAATGAATGTCTTTGAATAAAATTCTTTGAATAGATTTCTTTGATTAAGATGAATTAAATAAAGGGGATTTTTTCCTCAAATATATACTCTAGCTTTTTTACTAGATAGAATATTATTTTTGTGTTGATTTTTAGGATTAATGGGAATTTTCGATGTGGCAGAGCGGTAAATCATGGTTTCAATGATATTTTCCTTCCAAACAGACCATTAAGCGCCACAAAGACACAAGAGTACAAATTTTAATGACAATGAGTATTATCATTGATTTAACTGCAGTTCCATATTTTTAAATATGTTTACTCGAAACCATTGCAATCTCCACAGTCCGTCATCGACACTGACAATTGTGAAGATGTATTGTGTCTCCTCTTGGGTAGAAAATTATAGGGGAACTATTTATCTCCACCATCAGTTATTAAGATCGGAGTATGGAGATTGCATGTAACATCCAAAACAGTTTACTACATTGGAGCATTCCATGCCTTCCTTATTTGATTTGGGAGAGAGCAAGAGAGACTAACTTCATGTAATCATAAGTGAGAAACTATTTAAGGTTCAACATGCATACTTGTTTCCTCTTATTTTAATCAAACATAAAAAGTTATATGTTCCTGAGGGTATGTGGTGCAATGGTGAAAACTTTATCTAGGAGTACTTTTAGGACCCAAGATTTCATGGATATAACCACCTCAAGCTATCAACCAACTTCTGGTAAAAATAAGAGAGAGAGAAAGGAAATATAGTTATACACATACTATATGTACTAAAAAAAATAATGCTCTATGATTGAGTGGAGATGGTGCAAGTTTTTGATAATCTGGTCTTAAGTGTCCAAAAACTCAAAAGTTTTCAAGAATAATCATCTAGTACTTTTATGGTGGATCTTAAAAGTTTTGATCAAGAAAATGCACTCAAGTGGGTCTTTCACCCATGGGAGTAAGTGTACAGTTTGCTCCTACGGTAGCATGCTGGAGTGTTGAGCAAACATTGACACTTACCACATTTCGAATTAAAAATGGATAGGGTGGCTAGTTCAAAAAAAGCCACTAAACAAAAACTACGACTTTCGTTTCTTCGTTCCATAGGCATTAAGGCACAAAGATCGTGGTTATGTTTTATGTGGATTTGAATCCCAACTCAACCACCCGAACTTAAAGAAACAACCTGATGAAGGGGGAAATGAATAACTAAAATCAACGAGAGAATATACCATCTCTCAGCGTCTGCAAGGGAATCCACTCCCAATAATCTCTTCTCAATATCTCAACACAAATTCTTTCTTCACATAACCACCATCTTCAAGAGGGAGCTCTTCCCTTTAAATACAATAATTGAAGTAACTCAAAAGCCTAGAAAGCTCCTATGAAATCCTAGGAGTCTATTCTATTTAATCCTAACTATCCGTTATTAACTTAAAATAAATGATGAATTTTACCCTTGACAAAATATAAAATAAAAATATAATAAAAAGAGCAATAATTATTAAACCCTAATAATCTAAACTAAAATAATTATTAAAAATCCCCAAAATATAACCATTAATTAGAATACATAAAAAAACCCAAATCAAATCATTCCATACATGCATCTATTTCCTTCGGTTGGAGAAAACTCCTCCTCGAGTTTTGAAGAGGGCTAAGATGATATTTATATCAAACCCACGTCCTTCTTTTGCCTTGTTCTCTTTTGGCTCTAGAAGTATGAATAGTTGTAAAATTACCTCTAAGAATGGATCAAAATGTGAAAGAGGAGGAATTAAGGCAAAAATCATAAACTCAACCATCTTTTCATCATTTATGGGCTTGTGATTGACATTTTCTTCCTCAAAATCCAACGTCTTGTCTGAGATAGGATTTTCCACATGATGTTTGACATGGATAGAAAGCTTTCCAATAATCACATGGAGAGGAATCTTGATATCAAGAATATTGTTTTTGATAGGAACAAGATGAAAGTCACTTTCTTCACCATCATTGTTTTGATCTCCAATGCTAATCTCCAGATTCCATTAACACCAAAGTTGATCGACCTCTTGCGTGAGCTCTTCTACCCTATTAGCTAAAGTCATGAGTTTTTCTACTTTTCTTCACTAAGGTTTGAGCTTTTTGAGTCAACAACCACAACTTGAATATTTCAAGGGTACCTACAAATGAGACAAGAAATAGGGAGAACTCAGTGACCCTTTGGTCCGTCTTCCTCATCTCCCCGAGAAGAATCATAATCTTCCTCATCAGCAGCTATTTGTGCTCGGCCTGCCTCCAAGCCTGCAACCACTTGTGCCTGGCCTGCCTCCAAATCAGCAGCCACTTGTGCCCTACCCAATCTCTGATCTGGGGCTTCTGTTCGACCCCGGCTTTTGGGCCGGGGCTTCCACTTGATCCCTGCTTTTGGGCCTGGGCTTCCACCTGATCCCTGCTCATAGGCCAGGGCTTCTGCCCGACCCTTGCTCTTGAGCTAGGGCTTCCACCTGTCCACTGCTCTTGGGCCGAGGATTACAAGAGTAGGCAGTCATCACCCAGAGCCATATGACATAGCTACTGTGTACTACAAAGCTCATGTAAATAGGTTTTCAAAAAGCTTTGCCCACCAACCCTCGAGCACGACAGGCATCGCTCATATAGTGATATGATCCGATTTTTAGAAAAATGATTAAAATTCATATAGTGATATACATTTTGAACTACATGATGAAGATCTGACGGATGATATTCCACCTATATTAAAATTCATTATAGCTGATCAGCTAATGTTATCATTTTCCATATATATATATATATAAAAGGAAAAGTTTATATAAGGTTGCAACCTTAAAATGTAGAACTACGGATGCACCTTAAAAATCCTTTGGAAAAGGTTGTTTTAATATTGAAAAACCCTCTAATTGATCATCTCGATGTTGAAATGTATGACTATGAAAAAAGAAAGGATTTTGAGTCCCAGAAATGACGCATCTTACAACACATTATCTAGATCGTGCATTTTCAAGATTTCCATATGTTTATAGATCTACTTGATTTTAATCATTTTTGGAGTTTAAAATTTTATAATTAGATATGAAAATATATTTTGAGATAATCTTAAGAATATTTTTACATCAAAATTATACGTTGTGACAAAATTTTGAGGTGCGCCTTAAATAGATTGTTTAAAGTTGCAACCTTATGGAAGTCATACCTATAAATATATATATATATATAAAATACTTTTAGGCGAAAATGAGCAGTAATTTCACTTACCCTCATCACCATCCAAACTTCATCG
>NW_006498935.1:0-12891 GCF_000471905.2 Amborella trichopoda
AGCACAATGCACTATCACTCAAAGTTATTCTTTTATATAGGTATTTTATATTTTTATTTTATTTTATTTTATTTTATTTTATTTTTTTATTTTTCAGTTCCAAAAATTTTAGGGTTATTACAGTACTAGCAATTATTTGGAGCCAATGGCTAGGATGCAATGTTAGAATATTTGAAGTTGAAGAATCTAGAGCCCGAATTAGAAAAAGTTCCACGCAAAAGTATTGGTATTGAGGCCTCTTTGGCTGTCATAACACAGTCTTGGATAAATTGAGAAACCTAAATACAACTTTGAGGATTGCCATTATCCAAAGTGATTACCTAGATATGATTTGTTGGCTTAGACGAGAATCCCTAGATCATGTGGAGAAACATATTTATTTTATAGAAGTACAGTCTCATTCTCAGTATGCACTTACTGAATATTTAGCATCATGACTGGAAAGGAAATATAATAACAAATTGCCTAACTAATGTGGCCATATAGGGCTGCAGCAAAGGGATTATATATTACTGTAGTTAGACATCCCTTTCAATGACGTTTCTATTAAATAAATAAATAAATAAAACAAGGAGAAGATTTTTCCATCATTTAAACCAAGAAAACAATGGTAAGATAGGGGTAACTACAATCCACAAATGAACCATTAGTTTTATAAAGTGTGATTCTGCCATTGATTTAGAAATTTTCGAAAGCCACCAATAGTTTTTAGAGAACTAATAGAACTACGGCCAATTGTCAGCACCTACTTATTAAACACATTTTTCAGAAGGCAATTACAGTGGCAGATGTGTTAGCTTGATGTGATTAGCCAAGGACAAGTGTAAAAAGAACGTGAGTATCTTGTGATGAGAGCATGCCCTGTATAGAATGGTCAAGACTTACAGCACGTGAGTCCCTATCCTGACATGAGACCTTTCTATGGCATATGTACATTCATTCGCATGGGAAGCCACTCCTCTATATGTATTATCCGACATTGGAAGAGCATTTGTACATGTGCTTTGAGAGGACCCATGTAATAGAGTAGTAAAATGTCCCACAGTGGTACACTTATAATCCATTAAGAAGCCGGATGGTAATAAGCTTTGGCTCAATAACTTTGATGTGACCAATTATGTATCTTTGCCAAAACTATGGAGCATAAGTCTGTTGGGTCAACTTAAGACACCGGTGGAACAGCATTCGGGACTAGCCCAATGGAGTACTCACGTTACTAAGTCAAAGACTCAAAGCCTTGAGATCTTACATGTACCTTTAGTCTAATTTAATTACGATGAGAAATGATGTAAAAATATGTAAACATGTTTTAAATATTTATTGAGATTTTTGGAGAATGTGTTTTCAGAATTGTTTGACTTTAATTCCAAATGAGGACATCCATGCAGATGCCACATGGCACTTGAGTGGCCATAGGGTGGCCACGTGGCACCATGGGCCCCTCACATTGGGCCCCCTTCTAGTTTGGGCGTGGATCCTCTTTTGACACCTAATTATTTAATTTGATTTTCAAACCTTATGTTATATGGTTACAACTTAAAGTTACATTTTAATCACATGGGTAATTGTCACACATATGGCATGTTTGGCTTGTGTGAAGCCAAAGGAATTTTGAAATAAAAATTGTTTATTAAAATTAATATCTACATAGGAAATATGGCATGTGAATATTTCATGTGGATGCACCTCATTGGTGTGACTCATGTGAAGGTGTGTAGTGCATGTGAAGGGTGTAGGTTGTGTTGATCCTATTGGTGGTATCCTTTTTACCATTTACTATTTTACCCCTTGCCTTTGAATATTCTTTGCCCTCTTGAATTAAAGAAATGTTGAGGGTATTTCTGTAAGTACAATTGGATATGTTTGGAATAAAAGTATGCGGCTAAGGACAAAAAGGTAAATGTGGCTTTGACTTAAGGTTTTAGTGGGCGATAAAGGTAGCAAATCTCATTCCTTCATCTGGGTGGGTAAACTATGCTCAATCAAAGGATCATCAAAGTATGAAGCTTGTATTCGAATGAATGACTACCCTATAAAAGGCAACCATAAAGATTACATGAAGCAAAGGGTAACAAGATTACAAAGCTACTGTAACAAAGAATTTAGAGTAAGCTTTGAAGTGGAAGATGATGAAGAACAATAAGGGAAAACTCGATGGAGGGTTACCATGATGATTGCTTAACACAAACTTGATCTCATGTAGAGAACGATCACCCTAAAGCTCCAAATATGATCAATGGAGTGCAATGGAACAAGATCTACAATGACTTGTGTGTGGAGTTCATGGAAGCTCTCTCGACACAAATTTTTCTGGTGCATTTCTTATACTTAATTTCAAATTCCAAAGATCTATTACCTCTTTGAATCATTTAGAGTCCACACTTTTGCATGCAATCCCATTTTAGTGGTAGTCTATACTACAAAGTTTTGATACATCTTCCTCGATTTTGATCGGATCTCCCTCATTCTTTTTGCAAACTGTTGTGGGTTGATTTTATTATTGATTATGGACCATATGAAGTGTTTGTAAAGATGTTTAAGCTTCCCAAATTGGATAGATACCTTTGAGTTAAATAAACCACTTGTGCACTTATCTGTGAGATAAAATTAAGTCCTCAAAAGCTCCAATCGTGGACTGGGCACAAAGGGTTCGAACCATTGGCTTCCTAAATATTGTTGGCACTCTAATACCTCTGTTTATTATTCTTTGTTACAACTGTTGGGGCAGTTTGGTTCATGAAAATTGATTATGTGATGGTGTATGTCTACTGTATGTAACTAAGTGTTTCAATTTTGAGTTGGTGTGAGTGGCATATAATTTGCCCAATAGGAAAAATATCTTCATACCCCTCATTTTTAAGTTATATCTCAATAAACCCAAGGTTTTAAAACATATCTTAGATCATAAAAATTATAAGTTTGGTATCTTTTAACCCCCTAAGCTAACTTTATCCCCTTTAAACCTATTTTTTTACACCGAACAAATATAAAAAAGATATATCCTTTCTAAACACCATCATTTCTCTTGCTTCACGTGATTTTCCCCTAAATTTATCTCTCTATCTAGTTTCCCACACTCTCTCCCCTGTATCTCTCACCCCTAAGGGTTTAGAATGAGCATGTCTTTTTTATATTTGTTAGGGCTAAAAAAATAGTTAAAAATGTGTAAAGTTAGTTAGGGGGTTAGAAGATATATTTTGAATATTTAGGTCTATTGAGATCTGAAAACCAAAACTAGGGGGCGTATGGGGATATTTCCCCTTGCCCAATAAGGGGACTGTTTTAGAGTTGATTTTTAGTGATATGTAAAGTCTAAGATGTTTGTATCATTGTGTTAAAAAATGTAATTGTGTATTTTCTTTGTATAAGCAAGAGTTTTGTAATAAAGTGTTGAGTTGTATTGTTGTTTTTTGTTCAAATTAAGCGTTCCAAGACTTTGTACCATATCAGAGGCTTGTTAATTTTACAAGGTACAACCCCTGAAAATTCACAGAGATGTTGCCAGTCCTAGAAACTTAACAAACAATGCTCTAAATGTGATAGATACCACCCTTACATTTCGAAATCAGCCTTATTTTGAATGAGAATAGGGACTGATTTGGATAAGCAATAAGGAAAAATAAAGTTTCCATCTTCCATCTCAACAAAGAACAAGTTCCCTATATTTGCATAAGTTCATATGTTGATGCTCCATGTCTCATTGCATGCCACAGAGGAATTATAAGAAGGGAATATATCCTACGGTAAATATGCATTTCGGAGAAAAGATTCACACATTTCCTAGTTTTGTGTTTCTTCTTCTTCCAAAAGACTTGTCATTTTCATTTTAAACTCCCATATTTAAGATGACAAGCCTTCTAACACAATATTGATGTCTACCAGCAAGTATGCACATAATCGTACATATCCCATGGCAAAAATGTTCATAACTTCACAGGTTTGGTCCAGCAATAACATGGTCAATGTATTATAATATTGAAGCATTCAAATTATCCATTCAATTTAAATACGAAATGTTAATTGCAGTTTATTTCATTTCACAAGGAAAGCAAGGAGACGAAAACTGACCCCAATCCTCCATCTTCACCGTCGAATTTGATACATTATTTCTTGAACCAAAATTTCAAAATCAGCAGCACTGCTACTCAACAAGCTTAGGTCAAGCATGCTCATATAGAAGACAACTTGTTAACATAATGAAAAGTTCAAATATCCCACTTTGATAAAAAAAGCTTATTTTTCATGGAATGTGCATATCGATATGCATGGATCATACCTTTCCTTATGCTTCCAATTCCCATTTTGATAGAAATGGGACTCTTCTCCCCCGGCAAGTAGCCCACAAATGTAAGCATGATTCCATTCAAGCACAACCTATTTTGATATGAATGGGACTCTTGCTTGTTCCCCAGACAACTAGCCCACAAATGTATCCATGATTCCATTCAAGCACATCTCTTAGACTCTCAGTTTTAAAATTGCCCTAAAAACTCCCAAAGACTTAAAACCATGCCCTAAGAACTCTCCTGTTTTTTTTGTTTAGGGTGGGGGAGGGGAGGGGGATTTCAATTTTGGTGAGGGCACCCTGTCTCTGGGCGGGCGCCTTAGGCGCCTAGGCACCCAAAACGCCTAGGCGCTCGAATCCGCATTTTTAACATTAACTCGGCTCTAGGAAATTGTTTAAGTCCATAAATTGCCTTTTTTAATATACATATCTTTTCTGTCTTTCCTTGAAGTTGAAAACATGGAGGCATGGTACCATAAACTTCCTCATAAAGATCTTCATGTAAAAGAAATTTTTCACATCTTGCTGATGTAAGAATCAAGATTTATTTGCAACTAAGAAGAAAACGATTCTAACAGTTTTTAACTTTGCTACAAGGGTAAAACTCTCTTTGTAAACTATACCATGAATCCGTGTAAAACGTTTTGCAGCCAATCTCACCTTGTATCTTTCAATACTGCCATTGGCCTTGTATTTCATTGTAAACACCCATCTTGCATCTTGCCACCTTCTTCCCCTTAAGAAGTTTGGTGAGTTCACAAGTTTTTTTTTTTTTCAAGAGATTTCATTTCCTTCCACTTTGTAGTCTTCCGTTGAGGCTATGATAGACTTCTACTACACAAGATAGAATGCTTAACAATAGACAAAGATGATAGAAAGTCACGATAAGGTGACATGACATTATAAAAAACAAAGTTGCCTGTAGGACATTACATGTAGAAATGCTTTCCTTTGCATAATGCAATAGGTAAATCAAGGTCAGATACCAGGGTTGGATCGCACGGGTTGGGTCCAGGTCAATCGGGCCTGGCCCAACCCAATATATAAGTATGAAATAAGAAGTAAATAATTATATATAATATATAAAATTATTTTTTATTTTATTTTATTTCTATACCCGAAACTGAATCGACCCAACCTAGTGGGTCAGTTTTGAGGCGAAATGACTTGAACCCGACCTGGGTCCGGGTCCAAGTTAGACCTAGTTGGGTCGGGCCAGGTTGGGGTCCGGACCCGTTGCCACCCCTACATTGTTCCAAGTTGACACCTGAGTAAATAATCATTCTAGACTTCGGATTGTATCAACCTCTTTCTTTGCATATATGTCCTCAACTCCTTTTCCTTGGGTGCAATAAGGAAATTTCAGAAATGAAGAATGGTGTGGTATTGCTCTCTTCTTGAAGAAGAAATTGCTGTCCAAGAGGAGAAATATAGAATGGACTCTAGGAAGGTGACATCCATAGAAACAACGAACTTCATTCATAGGATCGAAGCATTTGCAACCTTTTTGATGGGCTGGATATCCTAAGAAAACACACTGAATGACTTTAAGATCAAGTTTGTCCCTTTTAGAACCCAAAACACGAACAAAGCATACACAACCAAAAATTATCAGAGTTATAGGAAACAAAAGGGAATAAGGGAGAAGAGTTTGGAAATGAGACTTACCTTGAAGAACCCTTGATGGCATATACTATTTATTAAGTTAGTAGTAAGGACAATGTCAGACCACACAAATTTTTAGAACTTTCATTCCAAGCAAGAGGGGTTATGTCACTTCTAACAAGTGTCGATTTTTCTTCTCAAAGACTCCATTTTGCTAAGTATAAGGACATGTCTGGAATTCTATAGTTGAATTTATTAGATAATCTTTTAGATAATTAAAAGCATATTCACCAGCATTATCAAAACGAGTACATTGACATTTGCATTGTATTGTGATTTGACTATTTTATGGTAAACTTGAACAATATTTGCAGCTTCATCTTTATGTTTCATTAGATAAAATGTGGTCAATCTAGTGCAATCATCCATAGAGGTAACAAAAAAAAAATGAAAACCAAAAACTGAAACATCACAGGAGGGTCCCCACACATTAGAATCTACTATATGAATGGAGTGTCACATTTTTTATTATTCATAGGAAATGAGGTTCTACAATGTCTTGATAACTGACAAATTTCACATTGGAATTGAACTTGAGCCAATTATGGAAAAGTCCTTGTTTTTTTGGGCAAGTAAAATTGATAAGTCAGTTGGGATTTTTGGGCCCCCATCTATTGGTGAGAATGGAGTCAGAGACCTCATCATGGGGCTCGGCAATACTACCACCAACTCCCCAAACCATTTTTGAAAAAGGGATAAGACAGTGGGGATTTGCGCCCCTACCCTTTGGTGAAAATGGAGTCAGAGACTTCATCATAGGGATCGTTGGTACTACTGCCAAGGCCCTAACCCAACATGGAAACAAGAGCATCACCAAGATGGTGTGCAACAAAAGCACTACATAGTGCATTACCCAGTCAAATATATAATCGTGCTAGCAAGTTTCAGAGGTAAAGTGGCTATAAAGCTATTCGATAGACATCCAACAGTAGCCAAAAAAAAAGATGGAATAATAGGATCCAAGATTCACCATTGAATGCCACATCAAATAGTTCGTCCACCCCCCCCCCCCCCCTCCCCCAAAAAAAAAAAAGACACCATGAATTTATTTTTAGATTTCTCATAAAAAAAGAAAAAAATTATTCAACCTGGTTAATCATCAGATCACCTATCTATGAATCATGAAAAACCGTAAATTTTGGTGATAAAACTTTACAAAATTGGCAACTTTCGTGAAAACCAGATCAGATTAGGAGCAAACCCTAGAAAATGACACTTTCCTTCAAAAAACATATGTTAGAATAGTATAGAACAGCCCAGTATAGAAAGTGGTCCGGTTTTTTCTTAGCTAATTTTAACTTGTGACATGAGAACTTTGTGAGAAGTATTTCTTTTCTCGTGAAATGGAATGAGAATACCTTGTATATTGTGAATGTGAGTTGCAGCATATCATCTTTCCGTTATAAAAAAAAAAAGGTTTTGCTTATGAAAACAAATGATCTATTGGTGAAATTTCATCTCTGCACTAGGCAGTTGAGGGTACCACAGTCTAATCTGTGGCTGGCTCCTCAAGATGTGTCAATCAAATTTAACTGCAACAGTTGCTCTCTATGCAAACCTGGCAAAGGCGGCATGAGTGGCATATTCAGGGAGTCTTTTCCAGGTTCATTGTGGTCTCAGACTCATAAAAAGTGGAGATTCCTCCCTTAAGGCTTGAAACAATTTGAAGCAAGGTCAGGACTCTAGAGGTGAAAGGTGATTTCAAGAATGCCACCTGATGGCGCATCTAGGCAGACAAACTTTCCATGGTATTTGGAGACGATATTCGAACAGATTTGGGAGATTTCCCATAGATGACAAATCCAATATGGACACAAATGGCACGAAGCCAACTCTACTTTGGATGCCCTTTGGAATCTCCAGGCCCTCGGCTTGTTTGACTCCTGAATGTAAAAAGTGTATATTTGTTTGACTCCTGAATGGGCAGGGAATTTTGTAAAGGGGTATACTATTAATACTAAAGTCAATTTTTCTAAAAAACATTCCTCACTACACACATTGGAATATAGCAGAGCACACGAAATGCTTAAACTATCCTCAAGAACCTTGTACATTTTATATATTGCTAAAATCGTTGAGTGAGCTTATGAATTGAGCAGAAACAGTTTGTTAGGATGGAATGTTCATCTATCATAATAGTTTTGATGAATGTATTCATTCTTTGTATATGGCAATGAAGCTTAGTCACGAGAAATGCCTGTGGGAGCAGGATATGTGGTGTTGGCGAAAAAAATTAAAAAAAAATTCCCTTAGGCCTAAAAATTGCCTAAAGCTAGTAGTTTTGGGAACACCTCCTTGGTACAAGGTTCCTGCAACTAAGTAAGCTTGACTATGTGCTGTGTCAAAAATATGATTATGACTTTGATTTGATCTAACTCATTCCTGTAAAACTTGAGAACATAAAAATTTAGAAGAAAATTTTATATGAATTCTTTTTATAATGTAGTATATATAATTTAATATCCCAAAGAAATTTTTTTTGCAAAAATCATTGGGAAACAACAGGATTATCACAACTGTTCCATTTCCACAAGAACTAAGTATTGTCTTGAAAGTGTGAAATTGTTCATCATCATCATCATGACCTTCTCAACTATTTAGGGTTGGCTACCTGAATCTTGGCCTTCTAGTCTGCTCTATCAAGGGTCATTTCCTTAGTGAGACCATTTGTCCCCATATCTTTTCTCACTACTTCCAACCATGTCGTTTTGGACCTACCCCTAGCCCTTTTTGAGCCGTCCACCTGAATCAACTCGCACCTCTTAATAAGTGCCATACTGGGTTTGCGAAATTGTGAAATTGTTACATCTTGCAATTTTTCGTTGCATGGATTGTTCAACAAAAAACTCAAATGTAATGCTTTTAGTATAGTATCGATTATTGACATGCATTTATACCATTCAGTACTTTCTATATTCTACCATGTATATTTTTCAAGGGGAATAATTTCGAACCTGTCTTCACTTAATTTGTGGCTGTTAAAATCATCATTTTTTTCTCTTCCATGATCTATAAGGTGAATTATCTACATTACTTTCTTAATCTCTCCAACAAATTGTTTATTTTCTATTTTTTAATGGTTTCCAATGAAATTTACTTGAAGACATGGCATTTTGATATGCAGATGAAATCTTTTTAACTCTGTTTCTTGAGGAGATGGTTCTTTTTTATACTGACCCGATTGAGTGTGCTTCAGTTATTCTTGCCATCACATAAGTTCACATCTGGCATTTGATGTCGATCCCAACGTTTTGTAAGGTTAAGTGTCTGATCCTGTGGTAATCCAACCATGTAGCTTTGAAAGGTGCAGTCTTAGCACGAACCATTTGCCACACTGGCTTCAGTAACAACACTTAAGGTTTATGGAAGCTCTTCTGGAGGTTTTTGCCAAACTCCTCTACAACTCAGCAGTCATGAGCAAATGGCCATCCTAGATTGATCCCTTAGTGGTAGAAATCGTGCTAGATTTGAAGCCATCGCACTTCTGAATATACGTGATGATAAGAAAGGATCGAGAACCGGCCACCTGAAATCCTATCCAGTGGTGATAGTTGTAGTGCCTGTTCAATTGCCTCCAAAAATATCCTCTCTAAAGGGCTGGCTCCACACTTTCCTGCTGCTCATTGCTGAACATAACTTAAGTTGATTCCTTCGTAAGATCTGACCATCCAAAGTGCTTCAGAAGTATTGGTGCTTTGAACAAATTTTTGCACCCTCTAACCTCTGTTACTGTATCTTCTGGACATCAACCCCTGGAGTGTGACTAAAGGTACCAATTCCATTACCATGATAGACTAGGCCAAACAAATACCCCTACTATATTTTCTCCATATTTGATCCCTAAATGTTGGTCTAGGCAATGGGTACTTCACTGCATCCATGAGGGTTTAAGAGGGAATGCTTATGGCTAATTTTTTTTCTTGAGATGTTTCATTTCTCATGATATAAGTGTCTGGCATTTATTTGATGTTATGTAATTGTGACATGTGGACTGATTTAATGCCAGATATAGTTGATGGACCAAGGTTCAATTTCATATTTTCCTTTCCTCCCACTGATGTACTCAGAAACTTTTGGATCGAGGCTATTTGCTCTGATTCCGTAATTGTGTTTCTTCATTTTTTTGGAAGTAAATGACATGGTTTATCTTTTCTTTCCCAAGGTTCTGGGTTGCTGTACGTATCAAAGTTGATGGCATGGGCATTGCAGTCTGATAGTCAAGATGATTTATGCAATTCTCTCCTGTCTAATGAACCATGTTGGCAAGAAATGAGGAATTTGGGTCTGGGTTTTTGGCTTACAAGTGGAACTTCTTTACGTGCAAGGGTAAGATTATAATTAATTATTTGTATGGCCTTTGGTATTTTTAATATACGTTGGATTTCTATTGATGATTATTGTGATACTATCTCGAATGGGGCAGATCTGTGGTCGATTTTTTAATCTGATATTTTTTTTGTTTGTTTTAATATATTTAGAATGTCGGACATTTGAACATTCTTAAACCCACAAAGTTGTTAACATATTTTGCTTCAATAAACAGCCGTGCAGGACTTTAATCATATACTGTAATGATGATATCCAGTCAACAAGATCGTGAAAAGTGCATATGTTGAATGGATGCCAACGTAATTGGTAAACAGTTTCTCTAAAAACAAAAGGCATTTTGAATAGCTATGTTCACCGTATTTGTGAGAAGTTGTATAAATTTGATTGGTCCATGTTCATTTACAACCATGTATGAGTAATTCAAGTTCATTTCAAACTTCAAATGCATCGCTTTTCATTGGTTTAGCATGAATAATGTTCTTAAAAAGTCCCAGATTTGAATGGGTGGTATGATCGTGGGTATTTTCTGTACCTCTAAATTAAATTTTTATAAAGTCTGGATTAACAAGTGAGTGCTTTCAATATATGCTTCATTGATCGTGTATGTAAGTGCACAACGGGTTTATCTCGAGACAGTTCATATATCCTACATTGACTGTGTATTAAATTTACATCGGGTCTATCTTGTGACATTTCATTTATCTCTCTCTCTCTCTCTCTATCCCCCCTCCCCCCCAACCTTCTTATGTATCTGTGTGCGCGCGCGCATGCGTGCATGTGAAAGGCTACTACACTACCTGTTTATATCTTGCAGGGATATAAACAGGTCCCTCAACTACCTTACATCGACAATGGATGGTTGTGGGGCTCATGCCTCTACTCAAATATTGTTGACATAGGATGGTTGAGTACCTGCTTATACCGTGTGGGTTATACAGATCTAATGTGTGTGTGTGGTGCGCGCACAAAATGTACTTTAATCCTAAAATTACTTGTACATTATATTGTGATCCATCATATCATCCATAGTCCTTGGTGTTATAAATTCTTATCGTGCATGCTTGCACACACGCAGAAACACACGTCTTTGTGTGTGTATTGGACATAAACATACTACTGCGTTTGTTCTCTACCAAAGTGCTATTCTTTTTCTTATTCTTTGTACCATGTCCGTGTAGATGGAGAAGCTGGCGAGGCTACAATTTTTGAAAAGGAAAGATCCAAAGGAATGTGCACTTCTGTACCTGGCACTGAATAGACAACAAGTTTTGGCTGGATTATTTAAAATTAGCAAAGACGAAAGGGACAAACCCTTGGTTGGGTTTCTTTCGCCAAACTTTCAGGTTTGAGGATTTTGACATGTAAAAGGTCCCTTTCTATTTTAACTTACACCTTCATGGATTTTCTTGAAAAGCTTGAGTCCAGATAGAATGCATCAATAGCCTGGATTTGACTGCTTATATTAATCTAGGGCCTGAATTCATTTGAATGTTTGAGTACTGAGTCCTTTCCATCTAATTTGTGTGTCATGACATGAAATACTTGGTAGCTCTCTTTGGTGGTAGCATTTTCTAGATCTACTTACCCACTTCCTATTTGATTTACAAGTCCTGTTCCTTTCTTTTTCATATGATCATTTTAAGATTGGAAATAACTCCTAAACTCACTAAGACGAGCTACTGCCATGCAATCGTTTCTTTTTGTAGTTCCTTTATTTTTTAAGTCGCATATTCATTGCTTTATATGTTTGTTCTTCGTGCTGCAGATCTGTGCATATTCATCATATGTAACTTCCCACAACAATTTAATTTATGCAACTATGCTTTTCTCATGTGTATTTTTGTTATTCTCTATGAACTGATTTTCAGGAGGAAAAGAATAAATCTGCAGCTTTGAAAAATGCATATGTTTTGTTGGGGAGACATCAACTGGAGCTTGCAGCTGCTTTCTTTCTTCTTGGAGGTGATCTTTCTTCTGCTATTGCTGTCTGCACCAAAAACATAGGAGATGAACAACTTGCGCTCGTAATATGTGAACTTGTGGAAGGAACCAATGGGCCAGTGCAACATGAACTTATCTTAAATTATTTATTGCCCTCCGCTATCGAGAAAGAGGAAAATTGGCTTGCCAGCATGTTGGAGGTGCATGAGTTGTCATCGATTAATGCAATGTTCTTAATAGCCCAACTTTTTTGTCTCGTATCTATAATTGTGAGAACTCGTTGTCTTGTTTAACTTGTTGTGTTTGTGCAGTGGAGGTTAGGGAAATATTCTCAATCGATATTGCGCTTGCTTCATGTGGCAGTTGACTTAACAGTTGAAGAAAAGATATTAGATCTTCCTGGCACTCACTTTGCTTTCTTAGACCCAGATGTTGGTCAGTACTGTGCAATCCTTTCAGCGAAACGGAGCTTGCGGAATTCCATTGGTGAATCTAGTGCTGATACATTGGCAAGATGGGCTATCATAATGACTTCAATTGCTCTAAACAAATGTGGACTTCCTGTAAGTGTAATTAGTCTCTTATTTCTAGTTCCCATCTCTCATATGATCAGGATGCCGCTTAGTGCATTGATATTTGTGTTGCTTCAGTCCCACATATCAGTTTGTTGC
>NW_006498911.1:28589-69401 GCF_000471905.2 Amborella trichopoda
ATCAATGTTTAGAGCTCTTGAACTTGTACCTGTATTGAGGTCTGCTCTTCAAACTAGCAAACGTTTTGGGAGAGGTGCAACTATGCAGTGGAAGACCCTAACAGTTTAAGATGAATCTTTTCTTGAGTCACCTTCCAAATCATTGTTAGCACTTAGCAGCCTTTGTACTTGCATCAAATAAAACTTACATGACATGAAAATTCTACTAGCTCCGCAAAACAAAGGAACACAGTAATTAGTTTCACATTGTTCTAGAATTCATGCAGAATGAACTGAGCAAGATATTGTCTCATTTTTGTCTAAGATGCCCTTTTGTAGGGATTGTAGTTTCTTCAATTTTAGTTATCTCGTGCATTATTTGTGAAATTCATTTATGTTTAGAGCTCTTGAACTTGTACCTGTATTGAGGTCTGCTCTTCAAACTAGCAAACTTTTTGGGAGAGGTGCAACTATGCAGTGGAAGACCCTAACAGCCTCACTATTCTTCAAGCTACTATCAAACCATTCCAGTTTTATGTTCTATAATGTGACTCAATGTTTCTAATGGGCAATCTCAATACAGATTGTGACATGCATGACCAGATTGATTTCAAGTTAATTAAATCCTGGTAATGCAAATTCCATAATATTGTCTTACAGCAATTTAATCATATTTCTATCTCGAACTCTAATTTACATGGGGAACATAATGCCTTTAGATTTAGGAAATGGGATGAAGGGGCTTTGTTCAAGTGTAAAGAGGAGGGTAGGTAGTTATAGTTGAGTTGACTGCTTGGTTGCTTGAGAACTTTCAAGCCTGGTTAGAGAGTATAGTACTGCTTGTTTGGATCACCATGATTTGACATTCATTCGGGGAAGTCTGAAATAGGTGGACGGATGATTTGTGGGAATGGAAAGATGCTTTTTTCTTTTTGGTGGTGGAAGTTGGTGGAAGCGGAAGGGACAATAAGGTTGCAAGGGTAGTGAACCAAAAGGCTAGGTTGTGGATGGTAAGGTTGGGGAAAGCTGCAGGTTGAGTAGAAGGAAAGGCTAGGTTGTGGTTGGGGAGATTTTGGCAATTTTTATAATTTACATTTATTTTTATTGCTTTTGAATTTGTCTTCCATCTTATGTCTCATCCGTGTGCTTCATCACATAGGAATATTTGTTGGGGCTGGTTTCAACATTCAACCAAATGCATATGGGAATTGGTTCCCTCACTTCACTAATAAGATTGAACATGTCACTTCATGAGAATTGTTGGTTTACGTAAACTTAATCTCAATTTAAGATGAATCTTCTCTTGAGTCACCTTCCAAATCATTGTTAGCACTTACAGCCTTTCCTTTGTACTTGCATCAAATAATACTCACATGACATGACAATTCTGCTAGCTCCCAAAACAAAGGAGCACAGTAATTAGGTCCGAGTTGTTCCAGCATTCATGCAGATTGAACTGGACAATATATTGTGTCTCATTTTTGTCTAAGATGTCCTTTTGTAGGGATTGTAGGTTCTTCAAATTTAGTTATCTCGTGCATTATTTGTAAAATTCATTTTTGTTTGGAGCTCAATTTTACCGAACTTGTACCTGAATTGAGGTTTGCTCTTCAAACTAGCAAATGTTTTGGGAGAGGTGCAACTATGCAGTGGAAGACCCTAAACAACGTCACTATTCTTCAAGCTACTATCAAACCATTCCAGTTTTATGTTCTATGATGTGACTCAGTGTTTCTAATGGGCAATCTCAATACGGATTGTGACATACATGACCAGATTGATTTCAAGTTAATTAAACCCTGGTAATGCAAATTCCATAATATTGTCTTATAGCATGTTAATCATATTTCTATCTCGAACTCTAATTTACGGGGGGAACATAATGTCTTCTGGTTTAGTAAATGGGATGAAAGGGATGTGGTCTAGTGTAAAGAGGAGGGTAGGTAGTGATAGTTTGTTGACTGCATGGTTGCTTGAGAATTTTCGAGCCTGGTCATGGAGTGAGGTAATGCTTTCTTGGATCACCATGATTTGACATTCATTCTGGGAGGTTTGAAATAGGTGGACGAAAGATCTGTGGGAATGGAAAGATGCTTTTTTCTTTTTGGTGGTGGAAGTTGCTGAAAGAGGAAGGGATAGTGAGGCTTCAAGGGTAGTGAGCCAAAAGGCTAGGTTGTGGATGGTAAGGTTGAGGAATGCTATAGGTTAGGTGGGAGGAAAGGCTAGGTTGTGGTTGGGGAGATTTTACAATTGTTATTATTTATATTTCTTTTTATAGCTTTTGAATTTGTCTTCCATCTCATGTCTCATTTGTGTGATTCATCACATAAGAATATCTGTTGAACCATGTTTCAACATTCAACCAAATGCATATGGGAATGGGGTCCGTCACTTCACTAATAAAAATTAACATGTCACTTCATGTGAATTGTTGTTTTATGTATACTTAATCTCAGTTTAAGATGAATCTTCTCTTGAATCACCTTCTAAATCATTGTTAGCACATAGCAGCCTTTGTACTTGCATCAAATAAAACTCACATGACATGGAAATTCTGCTAGCTCCCCAAAACAAAGGAACACAGTAATTAGGTCCAAATTGTTCCAGCATTCATGCAGGTTGAACAGGATAAGATATCGTCTCTTTTTTGTCTAAGATGCCCTTTTGTAGGGATTGTAGTTTCTTCAAATTTAGTTATCTCGTGCATTATTTGTAAAATTCACTTTTGTTTGGAGCTCTATTTTACCGAACTTGTACCTGAATTGAGGTCCGCTCTTCAAACTAGCAAACCTTTTGGGAGAGGTGCAACTATGCAGTGGAAGACCCTAAACAGCCTCACTATTTTTCAAGCTACTATCAAATCATTCCAGTTTTATGTTCTATGATGTGACTCAATGTTTCTAATGGGCAATCTCAATATGGTTTGTGACATACAAGCCCAGATTGATTCCAAGTTAATTAAACCCTGGTAATGCAAATTCCAGAATATTGTCTTATAGCATGTTAAGCATATTTCTATCTCGAACTCTAATTTATGAGGGGAACAAAATATCTTTTGATTTAGGAAATTGGACGAAGGGGCTGTGGTTAAGAGTAAAGAGGAGGGTAGTTAGTGATAGTGGAGTTGACTGCATGGTTGCTTGAGAACTTTCAAGCCTGGTCATGGAGTGAGGTACTGCTTGCTTGGATCACCATTGGCAGTTAGTTGAACCAGTGGCCCAGGAAATAACGTTGTAGGAGTCCCCTGCTATGGTGAGAGCTTGGCCCCAAGAGTTGTCAAATAGTTTGAGGCCCGCAAGAAATGATCTAGCTTCTGCTGATTGGAAATTTGACCTATGGACTTCGTGAAAGAGATCAAAGTGGACCCCTTGTGGTCTCTATAAAGACCTATACTTGATAGCCCTGGGTTGCCTATGGAACAACCATCAAAGTGGAGCTTTACGCAGTCCAACTCTGGAGGAAGCCACAAGGAGGCTCGTGAGTTACTCACGTGGTGGTAAGAAAAGGAGATTATACCTGTGCAGGTGGAAGGCTAAAGGAGGGAAGCCTTTGAACCGCTTGTGATTAGTAGCCTTGAAGATAACTGCTGCGTTGATTATATCAAACAAGGATTCAATGGTAGAGAACTGTCCTCAGAAGATATGATTGTTATGTTTTATCGAACGAGGGCTGCCATTGAAGCCTTCCACAATATGATACCTGAAGAGGCCCAGGGGTAGAGGTGGAGAGAGGAAAAGAGATTGGGAATATTTTTTGGGGTCATCCATTGCCATTTGAAGAGCTGAAGAAAAGCTCCCCACAAGGAATGGGCCAAGGGACAATATATAAAGAGGTGAGGCTTAGTTTCCTCGGCTTCGCGACACATGATACATCAATTAGGTAAAGTCAAGCCTCTCTTTGCAGTTGGTCAATCTCTGAAAGAGAGAAATCCAGTTGATTGGCATGTGGGTGCGTGGACAATGAAGGTTTCACTGTGTGGGTGTGTAGTTTGGCGTGTATTTCTACTCGTTCATTCTAGCTTGGTCTTTCATCTGACTCTGAGATGTGAGTTTGGCTGCATTGTTTTAGTATCAAATGGGCTATGAAGATTCCTATATGTATCATTATATATACACACACACGTGCACATCCTGTTCCTGAATGGTAACTTTAGAAACGTATTATCCACAATTTTAAAATACCTGTGTCTTTTCCTTTCTATAAAATTAGTGGTGGGCATTAAATATAATTGTGCCTGCTCCAAATTTTCAAATTTCAAGACTTTTAATTTTTTTTTACTTATCAAATCCACCTGAACGTTGGAGGGCGTGTGTGCTTAGAAAGATGCAGCCTAAGAACACTATGAAAATAATTCAAATACTGAAAATCATCAAAATAGTCCTACAACTAATTTTTGACAATTTTTATTATTTAAATTTTTTAGCGATTTATGTATGGACACCCTTTGGGGGCTCTTATCTGGCAAAGACAATGCCGAACAGGAGGGCCCAGTATTTCCACAAAGCACTGGCTCTGTCTGGCGTTTGTTTTACCAGACAACTAGCTTATGTTGTCCAATGTTCGTAGTACTGGACAGTGCCCCAAAACCCTGTTTGACCTTTCTTCCTGTCATTTCTACTTTTCTCTCTCACTCTCTCTTTCTGCCCAGACCTCCCTCTCTCCACAAAGTTGTAGTATGAAGCTCCACAACCACAGACATTTGGCCATCCTAATCAGGTAGGTCTAATGGTTGTGTATTAATGGAGAAAATTAGATTTAGGGTGGATTAGGGTTTTGCAGTTCAAAAAACCCTAATCCACCATGAATTAGAGAGAGAAACTCGATCCTGATTGCAATAGGAATCCCAGGTTGCTCTTGTAAATCCTGTTGACTTTGATGTTGCAATCAGTTCGATTCTTATGTCAACTCACAATCTTTGATTCATTCATTGTAATTGCAATCTCTTGAAAAGAATTATGCATGCCAACATTGACACTCTGCAAATGAAATCACAATATCCATGAGTTGGCTGACTTGGTTAATGGGTTTTTTCATTTGTTATATTTTGTTGTTGTGCTTTACGTCAATAGAAAATTTTAAGAGTATCACATTTATGGGTTCTTTTAGGGTTTAGGTGGGCTTATTATGGAAATTTTTTATCTTTGTTTTGAGGTTCGAATGGTGTAATTATAGCAGTGGTAGTTCCCTTTCGGATTGTTGTCTTTCTCGTTGGTACTCTCATGTGTGGGCCATGTTTTTATCTATTTCAACAGGCTATTCACTAATCTTTCTCATTAACCACTAATTCTAGATAAAATATCAAAGTGTATATTTTCAGAGCTGCAAAAGCAACTACAATTATAAACGACTATCTTGGTTCTTTTTGGAAATCTAACAAATATTGAGATTTGTCAATTGTACAAATTTCTCCATAGTGTTTCTAATTCCATGCTGATGTCATATCCTCATGGAGACCTATTTGTCATTACTTCTTTTGGTGGTATTGTGTTATAACATGTTATCCATTTATTTAAAGTGTTATATATTGTTATGGCTTAAGTTTAATTTAAGTCGCGTCTTTTTTTGCTCACATGTGCCATTTTTTGGCATGTGTGAAGTCATAGGATTTTGAGAATTAATTTAAGTTATATTATTATCCACATATGATTTTGTGACATGTGGGTATACCGTATGTGACACCACCTTATGGGCTTGACCCATGTGAAACTTTAGTGTTGTTGAAATCCATTAGTGATGTCATAAGATATTTTATTCACATGTGTAGATGTCTCATATTATCTTTATGTTCATGTCCTCATCTTTTATTGACTCTCACAAATTATTTAAAAACCATGGGCATAAGTGTAAACATGAATTTGGATTTAATAGGAAATAAAATATGGAGCTAAGGGTTTTAAGGTAAAATGGCTATAAACTTAGCTTTTAAGGAGTGAATGGTGTCAAAAGCTCATCCAAGGCATCAAGGCTCAAGATCAAATCCATCTTTATGATCTAAGTATAAAAGTAACTTTTAGGATCATTTCAAAACCCTAACTTGAGTATTCTCTTCAAAGAGAGAGAGTCATAGACCCCTTGACAAAAGCGTGGCTTCCATGGACTAGTCCCTCACGTGTGTGATCAAGCCCATACTATTGCTTCACTGAGGTATTAATTTTTCTTCTTATATTTCAATTCCTACCTCATTTCCATTATCAAAGGTTGCTGTAATTTTTAATTTACAATAGCTCTTTGCATCTTTTCGTTATGAATACTTGGTTTTTGTAGAGTCTCCAAGCAATAGTGTAGTCCTCGCACATAGCATGTGTAGATTAACTTGTTTACTCCATAGTTTTGAATAGTTTCACTTTGAGTTTCTTGATCCAAATTTTCTTGAATTTTTAACGAGAATATACATTCGATCAAAGGTTTATGTTATTATATTTGAGCATATGAGATAATATTTTGAGCCTCTTTTTGTATAATGAAAAGTTCATGAGGTCCCTCAAGGTGTAGTTTCACCATATCTTCCTTATTTTGTGTGGTATCTCTCTCAACCTTTCAAAGGCTATTTTGATATATGTCTCTCTCTAGATTTGATCCCCATTAAGTGAAACAAAAGTGATTACTTGCTTCCCATTGGATTGATCTCCTTGAGTTACTATTATCACCCATGCTTTAGATAATGGGATAAAATTAAGTCCTCAAAAGGCCCGTTTGTGGCCCGGGCACAAGGAGTTGGAATCATGCCGTCCTCCATGTATGTTTGCATGTTAATTTGATATATTCATAATTATTTCGAGTTTGGTCGATAAAACAGGATATATATATTATAATAATTAAAATTTTGAATAAAGACATTGCCTTGCTTCTCATATATTCAGATTTTATATTATCGTAATATGTGTTTTTCCAAGTCTTTGATTATCACGGTCCATGAGTATGCATCTCCGATGGGCATGGCGTCGAAGAGAGAGAATGCCTCTCTGATATAGCCATGATGTATGTATGCTGATAACATGGCATTCCATGATATGATATTGCGTGATGGCATGCGATTGAGAAGGTGTGATTGTGTGGTCATTCATTAATAATGCGATTGCATCCTTAGCTTGCCGGCTATGGCATATTTGGTGATCTTGAGGATTTGAGAGAGGAGGAAACTCCCCACACCTGCTGCCACTTTGAGCATGAGGGTTTATTTTTCTGTTTAGGCTAGAACTTTGACTTTCTCTCTCTTAATTGGGCCTTCCCCAGGCACACACAGGCAGCAACTTTGGCTTATTGGTTTCTCTCTTTGCTCTTTACTATATCACTAAAATACTAAATATTAGGACTTCTTATTGTTTCTCTAATCCAAATGACAACCCAAACTCCTAAATAACAAAGAGAGAGATAGAGAGAGAAGAGAGGCCATTTGCACTACTCAAATGAGCAGAAGGTCATATTGGAACCTTTATGTTGGAAGGGGAGGCCAAACATTGGTGGAGTTCGGTAAAACAGCCCTGGATGGAAACAGGGACTGAGGCCACCTGGGAGAATTTCCTAGTGGCATTTGAAAATTAACATTTCCCGATTCTGTCTGGGAGAGGAAAGAAGTTGAATTTATTGAGCTGCAATAAGGGAGGCTGACAGTAGAACACTATGCAACCAAGTTCGCAGAACTCTCTCGATACGCGCCTCACATCATCAATACAGAGGCGCACAAGGCAAGCAAGTTTGAAAGGGGCCTCCGGCCAGATATCAGAGGAAGAGCAATATCAGCCAACCTTAAGTAGACCTCGCTATGAAGATTGAAGAAGATTGCGAGGAATTTCAGTTGAGGAAAGAAGGGAGAGTAAGGTCCGCATCGTCCAGGAATTTTGGGAGGAAGAGTCGGCTGCTTCCGAGGAGAGATGTCAGGGGAAGGCCTAGTCAGGGGAACATGAAAGCTCAAAAGACCTTTTCGAGCGATGTGAGGGAGAATCGACGCCCGGCCCGCTCATATTGTGGAGGGGGCAACCACTTTGCGGCAGAGTGCTTTAAGAAACAAAAAACATGTCTTAGGTGTGGAAAGCCTAACCACTAGATCAAGGACTGCCCCATGGTAAAGCCGGAGAACCGACCAAAGACTCAAGGTCGGGTATTTGCACTTACGAAGCAGGAGGCCAAGGTGTCTACCTCGGTGATCAGAGGTACACTCTTTGTTTATGGTAGGAAGCTAAAATCTTAATTAACCCTGGTTCCTCTCACTCTTTTGACGCACTCATTTTGCATGTCATCTAAATATTGAACCTTCATGTCTTGACTATACTTTAGTAGTGTGCACACCTGTGGGGGATTCTATGGAAACTGATAGGGTACACAAATAGTGTGAAGTTTTACTTGAGAAGTGTGACTTGCCCATAAACCTAATACTTTTAGATATTTAGGATTTTGATGTTATTCTGGGCATGGATTGATTGTCCACACACTGTGCTACTGTTAACTGTTATGATAAGACTGTGACCTTTAGATGCCCTAACTAGCCTGAACTGCACTTTGTGGGTATCAGAGACGCTCCCCCTCTACACTTTATTTCTGCCCTTCGGGCTTCCTGTCTTCTAGCCAAAAGATGTGTTGGATACATAGCTTATATAGTAGAGAATTAGGACGTCCAGTCTAAATTAAAAGAGATACTTGTGGTAAGAGAGTACCTAGAAGTTTTTCCTGAGGAATTGACCACTTTGCCTCTAGTCAGGGAGATAGAATTGACCTCATTTTCAATAGAGGAATAGAATGTGGGACCATGATCCAGGGTAAGCGAATGCCACTCAGGTGGGAGTGCGCTCAACGCCTGAGACAAACGGTAAACAAAGCAAACCACGAAAGAAAACAAAACTTTTACATCACACACACATAAACCAAAAGCAAGATAACCAAGTCCCAAAATTGTGAAATACATTGTACATAAGTTTTCAAAGTATTACAAAAGGTTCCTGGGCATCAAAGGCCCTGATCATTACATAACTTTAAATTTTAAACGAAATCTGTGGCTATCAGCTATCAGAAACATACAATGGAACCACTTTTCTGTAAGCAGCACGAGCTCCTACCACCAGCCGTGATCCTCGAATCCTTTGGCCTAGACCTGCGACTATCGCTCTACAAGGATGGAAGTTAAAGGAATGAGCTACAAAGCCCAGTAAGGAGATCTAGATGTCATGTGTTACAATTATGTCGAGCAATGTATCGTGAATGATTCTTTTCAGGGATGAGTAATTACAATGCAGATATCATATGAATTAGCCATTTATCAAACCCTTCTATCACGAGCATCAAAACTGTAACTCAATAAGCCTAATAAGTATAAGCAACATTAGCAAACATTAACTAACTCACTCCCTAATGCGCCTACTCTAAAGTAGAAACTCTATCCATCAAGCCAAGCGAATCCTGATGCTTAGGACTTCTACCATGACTCAGCAGGGAAGACAATGACAAGTGGGGGACCCACTTCGTAATGCCTTCACACGCACACAGTCCCAACGCGCTTTGGGGCTTTTGATAGGCACAAGCTTTACAAGACACGACCCTCTCTATGCATCTTCGCTAAAGGGGTCCCCATGGATAGTGCCTCAAACAGAAGTTTGGGACGCACGACCCAACCCAACACATACAATCACCCTAACTCCCATAATATCAAAGGGAGTTAGGGAAAAATATCTCAACTACCGGCACAACATTCTTATCAGAGCATATTCTTATCAGAACATATTCTTATCAGAGCAGAGCCTTAACAGAACAAATTCTTATCAGAACAGATTGTTATCAGAGCATATTCTTATCATAACATATTCTTATTAAAACAGGTTCTTATAAGAGCAAATTCTTATCAGAACATATTCTTATCAGAGCAGAGTCTTATCAGAACAAAGCATACATTTAATATACATATACATGTCCAGAGCCAAATACAAGTCATCAGGCTCATTTATAACATTTTTGAAGCATTTCGCGTGTTTGAGAAGAAGTGAGCACAACCCATCTTTTTTAGCATAGTTTCAAGACCACAGAGAATTTCCTCATGATTCTAGGGTCAAATAGACTCACTCATCTTTTATTCAAAAGTGGTTTGAGTTCAATTGGACATGATTTGGTCAGTAAACAGTTCATTACAAAAACATGTAACAGTTTTGGAAATTCCCTGCAATCACAATAGTGACACCTTCATAGAAAAAGGAGCATAATTTCAAAACCATAGAGAATTTCGACTTGGTTCCAAAACCATTTTTTAATAGACTCATTCATTTTCATGTAAAAGTAGTTTGAGCTCATTTGAACATTATTTGATCAGTAAACAATTCATTTCAAGAACATGTAACAGTTCTGCAAATTCCCTGCAATCACAATAGTGACACCTTCATGGAAAAAGAGCATAATTTCCAAACCTTAGAGAATTTCGACATGGTTCCAAAACCATTTTTGAAGTAGACTCACTCATATTTCATGAAAAATTAGTTTTAGCTCATTTGGACATGATTTGGTCAGTAAACAGTTTATTATAAAAACATGTAACACCTTTGGAAATTCCCTACAATCATAACAGTGACACTCATGGAAAAAGGAACATAATTTCCAAACCTTAGAGAATTTCAACATGGTTCCAAAACCATTTTTGAAGTAGACTCACTCATTTTTCATGCAAAAATGGTTTGAGCTCATTTGGACATGATTTGGTCAAGAAAAAGGTCATAACAAAAACATGTAAAGCTCTTGGAATTTTATGTCACAGATTTGGCATGTTCTAGCAAAAGGCGCATAACTTTCCAATCACAAAAGGTATTGATATGAGGCCTTTTCCCTCTGAAAATAGACTCAAAGGGGTACTTTCCCACAAAATTTCATGGTTAATAGAAGTATTATCAATGCTCAAATATTTGCTCAAAAGAGAGTCATAATTCTAAAAAAACGGAGTGCAAGATTAACCCAATTTCAGAAGCATGGTTCTCCAAATACATTTAAATCTCTACCCAATTTCATACTTTAACAATTAAATTGAACATACATTCAAACAAAGCATAAAACATGGATCTTGAATCCACTTATAGTACTAAAGGAACTCCCAATGTCCTTCACAAGGCCAAGCTCCAAGGATGGTGGGTTTGAGGTCACAAGTTCTCAAGGCTAAGGAGCTGGGCGAGAGAGAGAGAGAGAGAGAGAGAGAGCAAAGTCTTATGGGAGGTAAGAACAAGGGTTTTATACTCAGTAAAAGAAAGAGGTAGCAGCATGCAAGAGCCAAGTGTCCTCAAAGAGACATGCAGATGGCACTTGGCACATTAGAAACATACAAATAATCATGAAATCTCTGTGCTTGGCGGCATGAACTCTCTGTTGCGCATGACAGCTTGCTCACACTCATGGCGGCTGGTCCTTTGCACGCACGGTGGCATACACGCACGGCGGCATACTTACACTCACGACGGCTGATCCTTTGCACGCACGGCGGCATTCTTACACTCACGGCGGCTGATCCTTTGCACGCACGACGGCTGATCATTTGCACGCACGACGGCTGATCCTTTGCACATACGGCGGCATCCTTACACTCACGGCGGCTGATCCTTTGCATGCACAGCGGCATCATTACACTCACAGCGGCTGATCCTTTGCACGTACGACGGCATCCTCATGCTCGTGCAGCGGCTTCAAAATGTCAGAAAAGTCTGGGTCCTTACAGTGACCCTGGCTAGGATCATAGATTTCCTCCATTTGAAGTGCATTGTGGTCTATGGACACATCAAACGGTGTGAGACTGGCCTGCCATGTCAATAAAAATCCCAGTTCTTTTATTCCTTCTTTCACACACATGCAAATGAACAAATAAACATAATTATTCGATCACATCTGCACCCACAGACTCACCATGCTTCATTTGGTAATGAAATCCAAGAAACATTTCCTAATCAAATGAGGGGTGCTCCATTATGATAAATTCATGCATGGTATCATGCTTTTGAAGGTTTACTTGAATACTACTATTTCTTAATTCTAGAACAACTAAAACTAGATATACTAATATATAATGTCCTTTGATGTAATTTCACCTTGAATTCATCAGAAGATTCAGAACTTTTTACTACTAGATCCATCTATTTGGTTTCATTTCACCTTGAATTTGGTCAAATTTGGTTAGATGTTTATATTTCTCCCTCTTCGTGTGTGTGTTTGTGTGTGAAAGAGAGAGAGAGAGAGACAGAGAGAGATTCATTGATGATAAGAATTGCATCACAAGACATTAATAATTTAGTTGACTTGGGATATGATTCCTGCCCATAATCGGATGGCAACCTGCCAATGGAATATTTGGTTGTATGAAATGTTGGGATTAGTCATTATTTTGAATAGGGACCTCAAAAGTATAGATAGCCATTGAATATGGAAAATGCAACTTTGTATATTGTTTGTTTGCCTTTGCTGGTTACATTATAGATATTTGTTGTTTGTTTTGTTAAACAAGATGGTTTCTCATGCAATTAACCTTTTCTCAGAAAAAAACAAGATGGTTTCTCAATTACCTCTATTGTTAAATCAATGTAATTTTTTGCAAGTGGTAGAGAACTGGGATATACGGTAGTAGTATGGGCTCATGTTTGGGACAATTCCATGCCGGATGAAAAGAACAGTATGTTAAGCCAGGAGTGGAGGTCTTGTTGTTCAACCATTGTGTGCATGTTGCTCAAGGAAGCTTGGTTGCTTGCTGTACAGGTACTATCTTATATTGTTATTGGATATTTTTTATCCCTTTAAGCTGGAGAAATATCCAAATAACTAGTTAATGCTCGATTTGTGAAATTGGGATATTCTTTGGTGGCATGTGCCATTATAAGTAATCATGTAACCATTTCTCTCCATTTCCTCTTTTTTTTTTGTCCCTCTATAGATCTAATTCAAGCACCTCATTTATTATACATTCTCCTTTTTCTCCAATATATGCATAGTAAATTTCAATTTTTGAATACTTGTTACTCCCATGTTTTAACGAGTGAACAGTTTATATAATTATATTACAAAGTTTTGACTCTTTTTTATTTCATGTATCCCCTGCAAAATTACTAATCTTGAATTTTCTACATCAGGAACATGCTTCACCCCCATCATGATGCATGGAGGACATGTCCATCTTCGATGCCATAAAAGAAGTTGTTCATTTGCATAGAGGGTGTGGAATAAAGGGAGTTGCCAGCCCCACCTGCACTTCCTAGTTCCAAGCATTCAATAATCGAAGGCATCGATACATTTATCAGCGAGGCCATGGAAGGATACCATGTTGCAACATGGAGAGCTTGGTCATATGCACGTGTTTTGCTCCATTTGCCGAGGTTCTCATTTGAAACTGAAGGAACTAAGCAATTATTAGCAATTGCTTTTTGTAAAGCTCAAAGCAAGCCAATGGCTTTGAGGAAGCCTCTTTTGCTAGTTGTATATGTTGCCCTGATTAAATAAAAGAGGTTTTGGAGAAGGATGAGGATGAAGGTCTCACAGTGTGGGTGCGTGAAGTGGTGTATATTTTTGCTCATTTATTCCAGCCTGGTCTTTCATCTAGCTCCAAGATAAAGATGGCTGGTGAGTTTGATTGCTTTGCTTTAGTCTCAAATGGGCAATGACGATTCCTGTGTGTATATTTATACACATACACATCCTAATTCTGAATGGTGATTTTAGAAATATCTAATAAAAAATTTTAAAAAACCTTTTGCCCTTAAATTAATTAAAATACATGTGTCTTTTCCTTTCTATAAAACAAATGGAGGGCGCTTAATATAAAATTCTCTTCAAGATCTCAGTTTTCCATGTGTCTCCCATTAGGAGGATATCTATTGTCAAGAGACTTCAGCACCTAATGAGAACTTCCTTTGGTCAGGGGCACAAAGAAAACAAAAGTTTCATCTAGTAAAGTAGGACACCGTTTGCTAATCCATTAGGTATGGATGATTGCACATTAGGTGCCTTAAGCAGATGTATAGGATCCTGTAGGGAAAATGGTGGTGGCACTTTGCAATGCAGGATGACCAACTTTGGAGGCTGGTTATTCAGTGAAGGTATGGCTGCAATGGCTTAGGCTTTCTCTAGAGGTTCAACCAATGCAAGGGCCCGGGGGATTGAAAAAGTATCATCTATGCACATTTGGCCCATTTCATATTCGGTGCATGGCAGAAACTAGAGATAATATTCAAATGTCGAGACATCAATGATTGTGAAAAAGCAGTTTGGAAGCCCAATTCCCTATCATCTTCCCAGTGGCAGCTGACCAAGGTTGTCATGTCTTTAATGCAAACAAAGTTCTCTTTAAGCATGTTTTTTTATCCGAGGTTTAGAACAGGACTGTCCAATGATGAAATCCGAGACTTGATAATAAATCCAAATTTCCGTTCTCAGTCCTCACCATGGCAGGGACAAGATGGTATAGGAGCCAGCTAACTCAGGGTTCGTTTTGGCAAAACATCTTTCTATGAGCAGCTTTGGCCAAGTGATCTTCGCCTGCCATTGCCAGCGAGGTATGGCTCCTCAGCCCGGCCCAAAACCTAGGTTCTCGGTTGGTTATTGATTAGAAAACGGCTCTCATGGTGGACTACATCCAGCATGGGGGAATGCACTTCACTGACATATTCAAATGTATCATATACAACATAAAACTGGGAATCAATTGGACTAGTAGGATTTTTATTTGTGGGTGGAGACTGAACTAGCATTTGAATATTTTTTAGCCCACTGAATCTTTGGAGGTGTCTTCCCAACATGCATGGAATGAAGCCAATGCTATCGGGGATAGCCTCACCAAAGAGGGGGCATCCCCAACAAATCTTGTAACCTTGGTCTAGACGGCAGTCCCTTTTTGTTTCTTTTTGTACAATTTTGTCTCTGTTCTTTGTTAATTAACTATACAAGAGTTCTGGTTTTACACTTGTTATAAGTAATCCAAAAGAGTAAATAAGCAAAAAAACGAAGTCTTTGCTTTCTTTGTGGAACTTGCATAATATCAACAGTTGACTTTATCATTTGTCTGTTGTTCATGAAAATGGGAAAGGATTTTGAAATAATATTAATTTCAAAATGGGAAAGGATTTTGAAATCATATTAATTTCCGGAAGTATATCTTAGGTTTTGTAAAGAAATATTGATTTTACTTCTGAAAATAATCACGGAAAAAAAAGAAGCAAAGCAAAGCCCTCAAACATAGTTTGGATGTAAAAAGATGCATTTTATCAGTTAGCAAAATGACTCGAGCTCCTTGAATATTTTGATGCCCTCATTTCTGGTAGACAAGCATTACAATAATTAGTTTATGTATTTCCTTTATCGGTGGATGGAGGCCAGAATCTATGCAGTGATTATCTATGTGGCCAATAATTTCCAAAATTTGTATATTTTTTATTCAAAACAGCTTTTCCTAGATATATTTGACACTCAAGTTATCCTTGATTCCATTGTAAGTATCTATATTATCAAGACTCTTGTAGCTACTTTGTTAGCTGTTCAACTTCATATACCTCCTTATGAAGAGTATTTTCGTTCGCTACATTTTGATATACCACAACATTTGTGTTGTTTTCTTGACTTTCAAATTATTTTTATTTGAAAATGATATTCTTCATGAGCAATGTATGCTAGAATCATGTCATGTTCATATTTTGCCTCTTTCTTTTCTGCAACCTTAATCAAAGTCCTTTTATGGTGTATCTGCAGTGTCCTATTCAGGACCCTTTTTCGGCAATTTTCAAGGGAGTGAAAAGGCCGAAGGATAAAGGAATGCAGAATTATTTAGAGATGTGTTTCAAATATTAGATGTGGAAAAGATACAGGACTTATGAAGTACTGAGGGTTCAAATTTCAAATATTTGAATGATAAGTTGAAAAATAATCACTATCTGTGATGTGCTTTTTTATGAATCTAAGGTATTAGCAAAAGGGATGATGATGAAAGGCAATGGTCAAGAAGTGCAACAAGAGAGTCAATAATTTGAAAGCAACCACGAAATACTTTCACCAAGTACAACTATACCTTATGAGAATATATCCATTGATCATAGTGAAGAGCATGAAGAACTAGGAAGTCAAGATGAAAAACCACATGGCCATTATGATGATGTAGTACCTTTGACACATCGGCGCTCTACTAGAGAAACTCGTGCACTCGGGTGGCACAAAGATTATGTCAATCCAAATACTTTGCATGCTTTGATGGTCGAAAATGGAGAGCCAACATCATTCTATGAAGTCATTGATAACAACGGTGTCGAGCATTTGAAAAGAGCTATGGCAGAAGAGATATTGGCCCTTCAAAGAAGCAAGACTTGGGATTTAGTGGAGCTACCAAAAGGTATAAAGGTTGTTGGTTGTAAATGGTGTTCAAGATAAATAAAGGGCCTAATGGCAAGCTTGAAAGATATAGGGCAAGATTGGTAGCAAAAGATTTTTCACAAAAACAGGGCATTGATTTTGATGAAATTTTTGCATCAGCTATCAAGTTGGTCTCAATTCGCTTGGTGCTTGGGTTATTTGCTATGCATGATTTAGAGCTTGAGCAAATGGATGTAAAGACAGCTTTTCTGCATGGAGAACTTGAAGAGGAAGTGTACATGCAACAATCGAAAGGCTTCATAGAGAAGGGCAAAGAAAGACTTGTGTGCAAATTGAAGAAGTCCTTGTATGGGCTGAAGCAAGCATCAAGACAATGGTATAGAATATTTGGTATGTTCATGATGAGCCTTGGGTACACAAGAAGTAAGTATGACCATTGCATCTATTTAAAATTATTTGATGATGGTACATACTTGATTTTAGTCTTATATACAAATGACATGCTTTTGGTATGCAAAGATAAGGCAAAAATTGATGAGCTCAAGATTTCTTTGAGCAAAAAATTTGAGATGAAGGATCTCGGGCTGGCAAGGTAAATCCTTGATATTGAAATTAAAAGGGATAGACAAAATGGAATTTTATCATTATCTCAAAAGGGTTACATAAAAAAGGTGCTTGAAAAAATTGGAATGAAAGATGCAAAGCCGGTGAAGACACCTGTAGCGCCTCACTTTAAATTGTCTTCAATGCAAAATCCGAAGAAAAAAGAAGAACATGGCTAATGTGCCATATGCAAATGCGATTAGAAGTTTAATGTTTGTCATGGTATGTACAAGACCGGATATCACGTATGCGGTTGGTGTTCTAAGTCAGTTTATGGCAAATCATGGAAATGTTCATTGGGAAGCAACAAAATGGGTGCTTCGATACTTAAGAGGTACAACTAGTTATGTAATCACATTTGGCAAGGGCTCAACTCCAATACAATGTTTTGTTGATGCAAATTTTGCCATTGATATTGATAGAGGTAAGTTGACTACCACATTTATTTTTCAATTTGCAAATGGACCGGTTAGTTGGATGTCAAGGCTCCAAGATACAGTAGTATTGTCAACTACCGAAACCGAATACATGACAGCAACAGAGGCATCAAAAAAGTGGCTTCAAGGATTGATGGGTGACATGGGTATTGTATGCAAGCCATGGAACTATTTTATGACAATATGAGTGTTATCCATTTGGTCAAGAACCCGGTTCACCACAAGAGGTTAAGGCATATATTGGTTCAATATTACTATATCTGGCAAGTTGTTGAAGATGAAAGAGTTCAATTGATCAATATCAAGATCGATGACAACTTTGCGGATATGCTTACATAGACCATCCAAGTAGAGAAGTTAGAATAGAGCCAACTTCTCTAAGTTTTAAGAAAGATAGAAAATGATGGATTGGCAAAGAAAAGATGTGGTTTTGCATCAAGGTAAAGATTGTTGAGATGTGATGTCAAATCACCACCCCATATGGTATTCTCAACTTTTTGATGGTCATTTTAGTCATTATGAATAGGCCCTTTGTGTTGAGGGTTTATAACCCATTAAATTGAGTGAGAAAGGGGCGAGACGAAAAGAAATAGCAAGTGAAAATGTAGACAAAAGATTGGGGACAAAATTTGGGGGTTTTTGCTACAAAACCCTAGTGCCATCATTTGGGTTCGAGTTGAGTTATTTTGTCGGCATTTCTTTGTGGCATCGGTGAATCGAAGAAATGAGTCGATTGTAGGTGGTTTTGTGGTAAGAAGTTCTTTATTTGAGATTTTCTTGAGATTGTATGAGGTAACCTCAATCTTATAGGTTTTCATCTTGATAGTGAATATATCTTTGCCGTTTTGCTCGTGGATGTAGCCTATCTTGGGTAAACCGCATGTGTGTGTGTCCCTTTCTACTTCCATTTATGTTGTGCTTTGATAATTTCTTATATTGCTTGTTTTATTGTTTTGTTTATGCTTCCTAATTATATTACATTTGTTATTGCATCTTGGGCATGTTATTTGAGTGTTGAAATCATTATGGTGAAGTGCTCACCACATCTAGTGGGATTTGAGATATCCCGATTTGCTTAAAAGAGGTGATTGGGTTATCCCTATTTTACAACAGATCGATCATCACCGTTATGCGGCCTTGCGTTTTCATGCTCTTCCTTCTCCTTTCTGAAGGCGATAAGCAAACGTTTTTGCACAAGCGTTGGTATACGAGTGTGGACACCAACCTTCCATTCTCTCTTCTTGGTTATCTTTTTCTCTCATCGTTTTGTCTCTCTTCAAGCACGGGGGTAGTTGCAGGAAAGTGCAAGTGAAGAAAAGTGCAAACTCTATGGTTGAAGAAAAGTGAAAGTGAATGAAAGTACAAACTCAACATTCAAAAAATAAAAGAAAATAGGAAACTCAACATTTGGCTACTACAGCCGAATATATGAAACTCAATATTTGGCTACTATAACTATCAACACACATGCTCTCATGGGTCATCCCTTTTTAAGTAAATCTTAAACTTGCTTATTCATATCTTAAACTTACGTAGATCTGTCTTATCCTCCTGGGTGTTTTGTTTCATACGATGCCCAGCCTCCCTTCACTTCACTCGACTGATTTTGACTTACCATGAGGGAGGCCTAACCAGCCTTGTTGGTGGCCATGCGAGCTTGGTACCGCATCCATCTCTGTACCTTCTGATCCTTTGACTTACCATGAGGGAGGCCTAACCAACCTTGTTGGTGGCCATGGAGCATGGTACCGCATCCATCTATGTACCTTCTGATCCCTCTTCTGGGTCTTTTGCTCCAGTCATAGATCCTCCCACTTCTTCGTTACGTAGATCTGTCGCCTCTTGAACATTTTGTTTCATACAACAAACGGCCTCCGTTCAGTTTACTCGGCTAATTCTAACTTACCATGAGGGAGGCCCAGCCAGCCTTGATGGTGGCCATGCGAGCATGGTACCAAATCAATGCAATGTTGTATATCTCTCGATAGAGACCTTCGTTATGAAGACCTATTGCCTCTTAAACGTTTTGTTTCATACGACGCCCAACCTCCGTTCACTTTGCTCGGTTGATTCTAGCTTCCCATGAGGGAAGCCCAGCCCAACCTTGTTGGTGGCCATGCGAGCATGGTACCAAATCAATGCAATGTTGTATATCTCTCGCCAGCAACCCATTAAGATAAATTTTCAAGAGAAGCACGACTTTTTATCTTTTTCTTTCTTTTAGGATAAGTTTACATAGGAATGGAGTTTGAGACATAGTGCTATAAAATTCCAGCTTCTACTGCCGTGACCCAAGCACGATTTCTATGATTTTCTCTCCTCAATAATTCCCATGCAAGGCCTCCACTCCCTTTTTACACGTACAATAATAAAATAAAACAAATTTAATTATTTTTTAGACTTGTAAAAACCATGAATCTCAGCCCTTCTAAAACTACAAGGCTAATCGTATTCCTGCATTCTCCTAGCCTTGGCATGTGCATCTCTCTCAAAAACTGAAACTCCATTAGTAAGGAAATGTTACACATGATAAATGATAGACATATCTATTTTATAATTGTAGTCGATAAACTCTGTTGACAATTCAATAAGGGTTATGTTAGAGTGCTGACACTATAGAGCTATAGAGCATTTTATAATTACAACCGATAAATTTTAGATATTTATATATTGTTTTGCATATTAGATGCTCCATGTGAGTAACATCACACCTCACATCCCATATGAATGACATCACACCCCTCCTAATAGCCAAAAATACCCTTATTAAAAAATATTGTATTACAAAACAAAGGTATATAACCCATATACTATTATACAAATATTATATTATAATATAATATATATTTATATAATAGAAAACATATTATATAATATTTTATATAAATAAATATTTGAAGAATATTTATTATATAATTTTTAAATAAATATAATTATATATTTTAAATTATAATATTTAAATATGGGCGTAGTTTGTATAATGTTGCAACCTTAAACAATCAAATTAAGGCGTACTTCCAAATTTTATCATAAATATAATTTTTTAATATGGCTTGAAAATATATTTTCATCTTTTATTATAAAATCTTAAACTTCAAATATGGTTCAAATATATCTATAAACACTTCAAAATCTTGAAAATGGACAGTCTGGATAGTGTTGCAAGATACTCTATTTTTAGGACTCAAAATTTTATTTTATTTATATTCTTACATCTCGATGTCCAGATGATCAATTAGAGGGTTTTTCAACATCCAAACAATATTTTATAATAGTTTTTTAGGTTCACCTTAATTATATATTTTAAGGTTCCAACCTTATATAAATTATTTCCTTTAAATGTAGCATATATAGATTTAATATATTTACAAAATATATTTAACTACCAAACTAAGTTACCAATTATATATAATTAATTACACAATACTCTTTAAACATGCTAACAATCATAGTAAAAAGAAAGTTTACAAAAAATTTCCTATAAAATATTGTACATGTAATTCACTTTTAGAGAAATATTTACGTTCCAACCAAAAAGTAAGGTCATTACATTATACAATGAAATATATATTAGGAAAAGTATTATGAAACATTTACTTTTGGGAAAGCTTTTTATGTTTCTTCTACCACATAGAAGTTCTGTCCCCCCCTACCATCCAACCGTCTATTTTTTAATCAAGAGTGCCACTCACCGTTTGATCTTAGATCTAACGTTTCAAAGTATTTTATTTTTAATACAAATTTTTTGAATATGAAATTTGCTACTTGCCATTTTTTCATTAGGGTGCACCTATAAAAAATATTAATAATAATTTTGTGATAAAAAATAATGACCAAAATATCTTTTGAAACTTTTAGAGATATTTTGATCATTTTGTTTTTTTGAAAATATTTTTTTATATTTTTTGTTCATCCGTGTTTAATAGAGAAATGAACGTCCAAAATTTGGTGTAAAATAAGCTTATAGAAAATAAATTAAAAATAAAATAATGTAGAAATATTATGATTAAAGCAATCTTAACTCTCCATTAAAAATTGACGATTGGATAAAGAAAGGATAAAACTACGAGGAAGTGAAATTAAAAAATGAGCATTATATTCAAAATAAAAATTTACCTTTAAAAATTGAAAAAAGAAAAAGAGCACGCCTGAATTTCCGGAGCAGGGGTAGAGGAGAGGGTAAGAAACCCTAGATTTGAAATTTGAAAGGCCGCGAAAAGGAGCGTGGCGTCACCCTCTCCCCTCGCCCTTATTTCCCTTTAATAAATTCTCAGAATCACCCACTCGCTCCCCCCTGCCTTCGTAACCTCCATTTTCACTTTAGAAGAACATGGGTCAGATCCAATACTCTGAGAAATATTTTGATGATACGCACGAGTACAGGTTTTCTCTATCTCTCTCCATGTCTCATTCTCCCTCGATTGGCATTGGTCATTATGTGTTTTCTTCTATGAGTTCTCCATTCTCATTTCTAGAGGCCTTGTTTCTTGCAGGCACGTTGTCCTCCCACCTGATGTTGCGAAATTGCTTCCGAAGAATCGGCTTCTGACTGAGGTAAACTAATTTACGGAAATTCAAAAATTAGGTTAGAGTTTCATGAGAATGACCTTTTAAAAGAAAAATCAGGGTTTCTTGGTGCCTTGATGTATAGAAATGGAATATTTAGGGTTTATTATGGCAATGCATTCACTACCACCAGAGACCTAGGGCTTTTGTGCATTTTCTTTGACACTGTAAGTTTAAAACTTTATGAAAATCTGTTCAATATTGCTTGATATGCTTCAAATTTTTCAGTGTTCTCTGGCCTTTTGTAACAGGTCTTCAGGTTTTTACTCTTTGTTTCTCTCTTTTCCTCATTGTTTCCTTGGTTTCCACATATCTGGACTGACATTGTTAATTGTTTGCATTTTCCTTTGTAGAATATCTCTGAAATTATTTCTTTAAATTTCAGGATGTGTTTATTCTTCTTAAAACAGTCGTTTTTCCTTTCCTTTTTTTTTTATTTTTTTGGTTGATAGCTTCTATGTTGGGTATCCAGCAGCTGTTAATTGTTATATAACCGGGAATTCTTCTATTTTCTCTAAGTATATATTCCTTTTTTCTAGATGAATTTACTGTGGAGTTGCCACTAAATATAAATTGGAAATGGTTGGAATATTTCTGTCTCTATGGTTGATTTTTGTGTTAATTTTTTGTTGATTTCCATTCTTGGGATTTCTGATGTGATTTATCCCTATTACTTGCACAAGAGATTATGTATTGGCTAATCTCTTACGTGACTTGTGATTCTTTTTCCTTTCACTTCTGGAATCTGAATCTTGATAACTTGATTTGAAACATGACAATACCCAATTGGTTGTTGTTTGCTTGTAATAGTTAAACCAATTGACGTGTAGGAGAATTTTAGAAAAATAAAACTGTAGAGGGAAGTTAGGGATTGATAATTAGTTATTACAAAAGAAGTAATAGACTCAAATGACTTGAACGATAAGGTTGAAATTCTGTTTTCCTCAAAAAACAAAAAAACGGTTCACATTCTGTTTATTTTCCTCCTGAACTTTGGGTTATCAGTTACAGTGCAAGGATCATTTGGTGATGATTATGTTAAAATTAAAAGTTGCAAGCGTATCGTTTCATTCATTTATTTTTTGTTTATTCCTAAGTGGAAAAGGATGGGATATTACATTTTTACCTGAGTATATACTGTGATCATCTAGACAAGTCACTCTGCTGAAACAGTGGAAGAAAATGGGAAGTGATTTGAGATGTTTCTAAGACAATATCTAGAATTCTGTGACTGTCATTCTAAAGGACTAGCAATATTGGTGCATAGGTGTCTTGGTTTGTAACAATTGGGATAAGGCTTGGATGATGATGAGGTGTTTTTAGTTTCTAAGTGTGAGAGTTTCAGTATTCTTTTAGTATGCTCTTAGTTAATATTTATTTTATTCTTTTCGCTTTCCATGAATTTTATTAAATAGTATAAGATGATTGTGTTTTCCTTGTCAGTTGCTTTTCATCTTTTAGTTAGCCCATTACAATGCTTCATTTCTCTTTGGTCATTTCTCTTTTTGTTATTTAGAATCCGAAATGTTCATTTACATCACTCTTTTTGTTATTCACACTTAACCTATTAATGTTAAATTGGAATAGATAATATGTTTTTTATATCAAAGAGTTTACTACATCTTGCACCTCATTTTTTTCAGAGTCAAAAGTTTAGCCTGAATTGGATGGCGCTTAACACTTGCATCTGTATTTTGTTGTTTTGTAATTTCTGGGTGTTATATTCGTTCTTGCAGATACTTCTGCATTCATTATCACGTCCTTTTTAAATCTCTTCTTTGCTTTTGAGGTTCAGGTATTCTTGAATTGATATTTTATAACTATGGTGCTTTTTGTTGTTTTGATATCCATATTCAAGGTTCTTTAATAAACTTGCTTTTCAATTTAATTCGTGGCCTACTCTATTGGGCTAATCTCTGAAACTCTTGCATATTGTCGTTATTATTTTAGATATTTTGAATTATTTTTGTGTTACAGGGAATATTGATGCATAGATCACCACCATCTTTTTTTGTTTTATCCATTTTACAGTTTTTTGTGCACTTTGATAGTTTATTATGGTCATGTTATTATACCCATGTAGCTATTCATCTGGCGTCAACTATTCTAGTCAAATTTTATTCATATTAATTTGCTAGGAATGGAAATACAACTAATTTCTTTCTTCTTCCACTTGCATTTGAATACATTCTCTAAACTGGTAAACCCATCTGAAACAAATCACCAAAAGATACAAAAAATGAGGTAGGTTTGCATGGTTTGGTTTTGGGATATGGAGGGCTTTGACCCTAGGCTTTCCTCTAGATCTGGTTTTCTACCACTATGCTACAGCCTATATGACAATCAGGAATTTCTTTAAATGTTTACATGTTCATGAGCAAAAAGAGAATGCCATTAAACACACAGTGAACCACATTCTTAAATGTCGATCAGGTTTTAGTTTGAAAAACTTTTAAATTTGAGGTGATCTAAGAGTGACCATGCATTCCTTCTGTTTTGTGATTACCTGTTCCGAACTTCAAATTTCACATGTTTTCTTTGTAATTTTACATGCTTAAGGTTTATATTTTCCTGTTTATTATACCCTTGTAGCTATTCATCTGGCGTCAACTATTCTACTCAAGTTTTATTCATATTAATTATCTAGGAATGGAAATACAACTAATTTCTTTCTTAAAGAGAATGCCATTAAACACACAGTGAACCACATTCTTAAATGTCGATCAGGTTTTAGTTTGAAAAACTTTTAAATGTGAGGTGATCTAAGAGTGACCATGCATTCCTTCTGTTTTGTGATTACCTGTTCAGAACTTCAAATTTCACATGTTTTCTTTGTAATTTTACATGCTTAAGGTTTATATTTTCCTGTTTAAAATCTCCTAAGTGTTTTCTTTTTAAGATCACATGCCTTATGCTTGCAGAATGAATGGAGGGCTATTGGGGTGCAGCAATCAAGAGGGTGGGTGCACTATGCAATCCATAGGCCAGAGCCCCACATCATGCTCTTCAGGAGGCCTCTCAACTATCAGCAGGACAATCCTCAGGCACAGCAGGCCCAGCAATTGGCTAAATGACCAGTTGCCATCGTCTTTCACTTTGTCTATATGGGCCCTCATGCTTGAGGTCTTCCTTTTGTTTCTCTCAATTGGGTGGATGATAGGCAGTTGGTATTCTTCTGAATATTCAGACCCCTATATAGCTATCTAGCTGGATTTGATTGGTTAATGGCTGATGGATCTTGTGTTTGGTTGTATTACTTATGATGTGCTTATGCAGATGTATGTGGTTCTGTGTTTGAGTAATATACATGCTCTTTTTTTATAAATTGACTCGATATCACTCACCAAATTAGTTGAGTTCCTCTCAATTGGTATCGTTTTGTGGTTTTTCTATGAATCTAGCTTGGTTCATAGTCACCAAATTATTGCAAAAAACTAGATAAGTTTGACGAAGTTTTGGAATATGAATTTTTTACCAAATTTCTTATAAAAAGCAGATAAGTTTGGGAAAATTACTTTAGATTAGTATTTCTAAACATTAAAATTGCTTTAAGTGTTCAGAATATTCATGCTTTGTTTTGTCTGTAACCATGAAAAAAGCAATCCAGCCAGATTATTGGGAGCAGGTGGGAGGTTGCCTTTGTTTTGAAAATTCTGGTTGGATGTCATGGACTTCCTTTTACATTCTCATTTGTGGTGGGTTTCATGAATAGTAGTTTATATTTTAAATTATGGCTGTGCTTAATGCGAACCCAAATTAGGTGTGAGTGTATGTACTGAAAATTGAATGTGGCAGATATTTGTTAAGGACAAGGAATTTATGATTTTGTTCTTTTCTCTGTGGTAGCACAAAAAGTTCTCCACCCAAACATACGTTTTCAATCATTAAGCTAACCCAATTATTATTTATGGGAAGTGTATAAAACAAGTTTGCAAGGAGAACCTTTATGCACATGATGGGAAAACAGTCTTGAAATAGAGCATTGACATGCCTCAAAATATGAAGATCTCTCCATGTGTTTGCTAAAGTTGCAATCAAACTGATATTTTTATTGCCTCCGTTTCACCCCCACCAACAATTTCCAGCAAAATCCAGCAAATTATACCCACGTGAGAAGGAGCATGGTACTCTCCAAATGTATTGGGACATCCACCAACCCCGTAGCGATTGTTCGCATTTCGCTATTGTGGGACACAAATCTCACTCTGCGGCATGAAGAGCCACCAAGTCTAAAACTGTCGGTCATAGATTTTTTTTCTCGTGTATGTAGTTAGTTACTAAAAGCATGGTCCATATTTCAACCGTGCATTAGTCAAACATTATACTTATTCCGGCTAATTAAGACCTAACTTCTGTCCAAATTTGTGAAAGAACTTAGTCTCAATCCGTCTTTCCATTCAGCTATACTTAGATAATCCATCTTCCCAATCAGCTAAACTTAAGTCTGAATCCAGCTCTGCCCAGCTTCCTACCTCATCATCCATGTCTTCCCAATTACTTCCCTCACCCACTCTGCTTCCTCCCACCTCCCATGGCTGGCATACAGGTTTGACAGAAGCACAAGTGTTTCAGGGTCGTGAGGTTCTAACTTCATGATTCTTGCTGCGACTGCCAAACCTAGAGCAATGCAACCTGAGTTTTGCAGGAGCTGAGCAATGACCTTAAAACCCCAAGCCCTGGGCCAAATGACATCGACCCAACAAATTTTACTCCTTTGCTGAGCATTTCAGCTCGCCCTAGGGCATCAACAACACACGCATAGTGCTCCTCCTTGGGAACAATACCATATTCCATGTTCATTCGCCTAAACCAAAACATGGTTTCGTCAACCAGCTTGCCATGGCTGCAACCTAATAGAACTGTGAGAAAAGATACATGGTCATGCCACATTCTATCATCCTCTAACAAAGGCCCAAAACCTCCTCACCAGTCTCATGTCAAGCTTGACCTGCGAGAATAGAGTTCCATATAACAATGTTCCCCTTTGGTGCTTCTTCAAAGCAAGAAACTGCCTTTTTTAGGCTTCCACATTTCGAATATATTGTCTAGGAGACTGCTGGCTATAAAGGAATCAGTTTGAACCCCTGTTTTTATGATTTGGGCATGGATCAGCTTGCCTGTTTCCATGGCCGTCAGTTTGGTAGAGGCTGTGAGAGCACTGGCAAGAGTGAACTGGTTTGGTTTTGTGCCTTCACGCACCATCTTTACAAGCCAAATGAGGGCGTCTTGGTTATGATCGAGCTTAACATGAGCTGAAATCAAGGCCGTCCAAGAAACAATATCGGGTTCAATCATCTTACTAAAGAGTTCCATGGCAAAATCTAGGCAACCCACATTCTGCATACAATGAAAGAAGAGCGGTTTCTACTTGTATATTGAGATCATACCCACACTTGACTGCATAAGCATGAACTTGTCTTTCATGATTGATGACTTGCTTAGGCGCTGCCTAGCGCTTTTTGAAGCACTGGGTTGACTACAGTAATGGGAAGTCTGATAGAAGTGTACAGATAAAAAAATGCGAGTTTGTGGAGAGAAGCGTTATTGGCTTCGTCAGGAAATGGCCGGTAAGCATAATGGCAATGGCTAAGAGAATCAGGGGAGGATGATGGGAGTTCGTGTTTGCATGGGAGCTTCTTCTCTCAGCACCTTCTTTATTCTTATTTTTTCACCCGAATGTGATTATTACCTTTTAATATTGCATGAAAACATAACCATCGGAACTGCTGAAGCGCAAGCCCTCAATGTTTTTTTGTAATTCCACAAATAGTGACGATCAAGTAGATCTATGAATATTTGAAAATTTTGAAAATAGACAGTTCATAAAAGGGCAAGCTTTCTATGCTTACCCTACTGCATAAAACTTATATATTTCCCTTTATCCAATTGTATTTTTAATATTTTTTCTATAAACTATTTTGACACCAAATTTTGGATGTCCAATCCTCTATTAAACTTGCACTAGCAAAAGAACATAAAAAAATATTTCTAGTAAAATTAAGTGACCAAAATACCCCTAGAAGTTTCAAGGGGTATTTTGGTCATTATATTTATCGAAAAATTATTTTTAATATTTTTTATAGGTTCACCCTAATGAGAAGATGACATGTACCAAATTTCATACTCATACAATTTGTATATAAAAAAAAACTAAAAATAAAATACTTTGAAACGTCGGATCTAAGATCGAACGGTGAGTGACTCTCTTGATCAAAATTAGATGGCTGGATGGTAGAGGAAGCATAGATCTTCTATGCTGTAGGGGAAGTATAGAAACCTTTCCCTTCATATAATGTGTTAGACGATAAACTATTTTTAGAACTAAATATCATCTTTTTATATAGTTATGAATCTCAAGATTGAGATGAACGATATGAGGGTTTTACAGTACAGGAAAAACCTTCTTAATGGATTTTTTAGGTGCACCTTACTTTTCTATGGTATGAGGTTGACACCTTATCATAACAATAAAAGGGACCAACCTCTCGTTTTATATATAAATAAATAAAATAGATTAATAGATTAATACATAGATGAGGAAAGAGGGTGATCCTTGTTAATTAACTCCATTATTATTCAAAGGAAAAAGTTTATATAAGGACATTACCTTATAATGTAGAACTACGGATGCCCCTAAAATATCCATAGGAAAAGATAGTTTTAATGTTGAAAAACCCTTTGATTGATCATCTTGACATCGAGACATATGACTATGAAAAATAAAAAGAATTTAAGTATCAGAAATTGTACAATATTTATAGTTTTCAAATTTTGTTTATTTTTTTCATATTCATGATCTCCATGTTAAATATTATATATATGCTAATAATTAGGATCAAATTATATTTAAAAAATATATTTATTGCCAAGCTCGCATTTCTACTTGTGTGGGCTTGGCCTTATGCTAACCACGTCCTTATTTAAATTTTAACTTAATGGGTGTGGTTTCTATAAGGTTGCAACCTTAAACCATCCAATTAAGACGCACCTCCTAATTTTATCATAATATGTAATTTTGGTGTAAAAAATTCTTAGGATTATCTCAAAATTGAAAATGGACAGCCATTTAAAAATTTGAAGTACTTTCTCTATTTAAAATTTGATGGGGTTTCTCTCTCTAAAGTTTTAAGAATGTTCTCTCGGTAAAACTTAAAATTTAAGATAGTTTCTCTCTCTAAAATTTTCAACTAGTTTTTCTCTCAAAAATTTTAATATACCTTCTCTATCTAAAATTTAGAATTTGATATAGTTTCTCTATCTATTTTTTTTAAATAGTTTCTCTCTCTAAACATTTTAAGTATTTTCTCTATCTAAAATTTGATATAGCTTCTCTCTCTAAAGTTTTAAGATATTTTTTCTCTCTAAAACTTAAAAATTGAGATAGTTTCTCTCTCTATAAATTTTTTGGTAGTTTCTCTATCGAAAATTTGATATAGTTACTAATCTCTTAAATTTTAATATGTTCTCTCTGTAAAATTTAAAATTTAAGATAATTTATCTCTAAATGTTTTGAGATATTTCTCTCTAAATTTTTTTTAAGTAGTTTCTCTCTAAAAATTGATGTAGTTTCTCTCTTTAAAATTCTAAGATACTTTTTCTCTATAAAATTTTAATATGGTCTCCCTAAAACTTTAAATTTGAGACAGTTCTCTCTCTAAAAATTTGAGATAGTTTCTCTCTCCAAATTTTTTTGTATATTTTATCTCTAAAAAATTTTATATACTTTCTCTCTCTAAAATTTGATATAATTTCCCTCTCTAAAATTTTAATATGTTTTCTCTCATTATTCTTCAGCAACAAAATGGATCATTTCCATGATATGTCACTTCCACCTATTTTGGTGGAATTGAGATTTCTAAAATTTAGGCTTAAAATGAGTATTCAGGAATCCCACGAAAATTTCAATTCCAACGGAAATGTCAATTCTAAGTGAATCAAACACGATTGATCCAACTTTTTAAGGAAAAGTTATTCCTGAAAATCTAAATCCAATGAGCCAAACGGATTGACTTAATTTTTTCCCTAAAAATGGCTTTAAAATAAAATCAATATGACTACATATATTGAAAATCCGAAGTCATTTGTCACTTTGGATTTTCAGTCTTTGGAGTCGGAGTAAAATTAGAATAAAGAATGATGGACAAAACAAAAGGGCTATTTGCATACATCCGTCAGTGTAGAGGTAAGGTGCACCTTCAAATTTCAAATTTCATCATGTATATAATTTTGATGTAAACTGTTCTTAGAAAATTAAAAGGATGTTGTATTTTAGAACTCACATATTCCTATTCCATCAAAAATACGAAATAATCTCCATGGTCTGGGATATTGTGCTTGAAAGAGTTCAAATTAAATTAGATATCTGGAAGCACAAATACCTCTCATTTGGTGGAAGGGTCACATTGCTGAGATCCTGTCTAACCAATCTCCTAGTCTATCAAATGTCTCTGATAAATATGTCTGCTTCAGTTGCACGAAAATTAAAAAAAATGATGTGGGACTTCTTGTGGGGTTCTAATATTGATGTGAAGAAGTTCCACTTGCTAAGGTGCGATAGGGTTTATACGCCGAATAAAGAAGGAGGTTTGGGTATACGAAGGATAAGGGTGTTTAACCATGCACTTTTATATAAATGGTGGTGGCAAAGTTTACAGTTCAAAACTCATCTTTGGTTTAAAGTACTTTTGGCTAAATATGGGATAAATAGATTCCGAATGTGGTTAGGTAATGGACATGGGAGGGAGATGTCACAGGTTTAAAAGGCTATCTACAGATGTAGGCCAATTGTTTCGGGATATTCAAGGTGGAATATTGGTTGTGGCAGTCAAGTATCTTTATGACACCATAAATTGATAGGGGAGTACTCTTTGAAAGTAGCATTTCCTGACCTTTATGGATTGGTTACCCAGCCCAATTTGATAGTTAGTAATGCTCTAGAAAGAAGGGCACGCAAAATTCTTGGAATATTTCTCTATCTTATGGTTGGTTGAGCAATGCCCTTCTTTCCCAATGGTGCTTTTTAATGGAAACTTTGGATAAAACTTATGTTGCGGTTAATGCAGATGATGAAATTATTTGGGAGATCGAAAGTGATGGGATGTTCTCTGTTAAATGGTGTTACAACCTCATGTTTTACGATAGGCTAAGATGGTCTAAACCAAAACTATTACAAATTTGGAAGCGGCATATCCCGCATAAGGTGCAAGGTTTTATTTGGCTTGCATATCTGAATAAGATTTTCATTGACAACTTAATAAAAAAGGGAAAAATCTTACCTAATGTCTGTTTATTGTGTAAAGCTGATGGAGAGTCGGGTGCACACTTGCTTATTCACTGTTCCTTTACAGCACGAATTTGGAACTGGTTGTTTGGCACTTTTGGGGTTTATGGCGCTTTCTCAATCTGTTGAAGGGAGTATTTCTCAATTTTCTATCTCACATTTGGCTGTGATAGGTAAATTAATTTGGAAAATCTCAAAAGGTGTCATCCTTTGGGAAATCTGGAAGGAGAGGAATAGAAGAACCTTTGAACGTAACTCCCTACCCTTTGAGAAACGTTTAACAAACATCAAGCACTCGATTTGGTTATGGTTGTCTGTAACAAAAGAATGGTTGGGGATTCCAAAAGTTGTTGTAACGGCAAACCTTAGCAAGCCCTTTCTCCTTGGGTGTGCTCGTAGTAGACCACGATGTTTTTTGACTGCTCCTTCCACTGGATGTATTAAACTTAACTTTGATGGGAGTTCTCTGGAAAACCCAAGTATTGTTGGAATTGGTGGTGTAGTACGTGATTCCTTGGGTTCTATAATTCTCTCATTTGCTGGTTTGATTGGGGTCAAAACAACAAATTATGCTGAATTAAGTGTTTTTTTGTGTGGGGTGAGAATTTTGTTTGAGAAGAATTTGAGAACGAATGTTTGGGTTGAAGGGGATTTTTTGAATGTAATTAAGTGGTGCAAAAAAGAACAGCGGGTTCCATGGGAGCTCCGTTCTCTTTGGTTGCAAATCATGGACCTGGTCGAACCTTTTTTATTTTTCTTTCTCTCATGTTTACCGAGAAGCAAACTCACTAGCTGACTCTATGGCTAAGGGAGGTGCTTTGTTGCCGTCGCTTTTGATCTCTAATGATGTAATCTCGTTTAATTAGTCATCAATAAAAGTTTTGAACATTTGTCAAGAAAAAAGACAATGGCATCGGCCTTGCCGGTAGTATTGCCAAGCTTGAGGCCTTTGACGGGCTGGGGTCGGGGTGGTAGCATCACACACCCAGTTATCATATTGTGATATCCATTTCTACTGTTGACACCTCCAAAATGTAACTACCTAATCTATTGAAAAATGTTGTATCCATTCCTATTGTTGACACCTCCAAAATGTAACTTTCTAATCTATTGAAAAAAATATAACACACAAATCTATTGAAAAACTAAGTAGCAGCCTGCTTTCCCATTGAATTACCCAAAAAAAAAAAAAATCTCCATGGCGCTCTCGCCTGCCCTTTGAGTAATCGCATCACCTATTACTATTTTTGTTGAAAAGTAAAAGAAGCTTGCATTGGGAGAGAAATAAAAGAGGATAGTAGTCTTAAGCCTTGTTGACTTTTGCTTCAACAACATCTATAACTTTAAAATATTTTTTATATTTTTTGAATTTTTCTAAAAAACTCCAATGAGAGTTTTGATAATTTTCCTAGATATCTACAAAAGAGAAATAAGAGCCTACCTCAAAATTTTTATTAAAAGAGGTTGTTTTTATGCCCAAATATCCTGAAATTGATCATCTCGACATCAAGATACATGGACACGAGAGAAAAATGGATTTCAAGTTTTGGAAATAGAATATTTTGTAATGCATTTTTGGAATGTCAATTTTCAAGATTTTCAAATTCTCATATATTTGTCGATCTACACTATTTTTTAAGCTTTAAAGTTTATAAATAGAGATAAAATTACATTTTAAGGCTATCATATAGATTTTACGTATTGAAACCACAATTGTCAAAACTATTTGAAGATAGGCTCTAATTTGATTGTTCAAAGCCTAAGCTCTATACAAACCACACCCTTTACAAAAACCATAATTATTTTTCAAGTGGGTTTGAATGTGTGTTTTACTTCATGGTTTAAGGTCGAGGACCTTAAGTAGGCCTTACCCTGTGTTTCCCTCTCCCAATCCTTAAGGTTGTGCCAATGTTTGCAAAATCAAGCACTTTAAATTAAAACTGCTTGGTTAGATTGAAATCGGTCACTGGCTAGTTTGGGTCGGTTTTAGTGATCTGGACTGGTATTTTAAAAATATATATATAAAATCTCAAAAAATTAGGGATTTATTTGAAATGCATTATTTCAATGTTTTACATCATTTTGGCAAAGATTGACAAGTGTTTTGGTCATTAATATTTAATTTTATATTTTTTTATTTTTTTTATTTTTTTAAAATACCCGAAGCACAAACCGATTTTTTAAAATCCATTTTTTCACTAGTTTTTAATTTTATTTGGATGTGGTTTGTTTAATTATGCTTTTAGATTTTTTTTGTTTTTTATTTTTTAAAACTTTTTTGACCTCCTAAGATTTGTCTAGTTAAACCGATTGAACCGACCGGTTTTTTAATATTCTTTATCATAACGTAAAGAATATTAAAACATACATTACAAAACAAATTCTTTATTTTAAAAATTGATATATATTTTTTTAAATACAACTCAATCATCAAAATTACCCAAAACCGAAACCAACTGTAACCGGATTTAACCGAGATTTACCGCATGCTATTCCTCTATCGTTGCGTACCTGGCCGTGCCTCGCATGGGGTAAGTGCCAAGAAAACCATTCAATCTCTTAAATTTTTTTTTGTTTTTTTTAATCTTTCTTCCTTATTTGTTTATAAATATACAAGAAATTGAATACCCGACGTCAGCTGCCAAAAGCCCCAACCCAATTCCTGGAACGTTGTAACGAAAAAGTAGGCGCTCAGTCCAACACTCTTCTCTCCAGAGGGGATTATTACCAAGCACGAGGGGTTTTCTCTCTCACCTAGCAAAACGGTGTCCTCATCCAAAACGCTAGAAAGGGGTCATCTCCCTCTCTCTCAACAGCGCGCACCAAAACCCTAGCAAAGGGTCTCTTTGGGTCTTAGCTAAGGCTCCTCTTATACTCCAAATCTCTCAACAGACTCAGGGGCCTCAAATCACAATATAGTAAGGACTGTTATTTTCTTTCGTTCCTGTGTTAATGTCAATTAGCTTTCAGCTTATGTTTTTTATCCTTTTCATCGATTGAATTACCATAAACATGCGAATTGAGTGTTTCTCTCCACTGGATGCTTTTTTTCGTCGATCTTGCTTGAACTTATCAAGTTGGACACTATGGCAAAAATATTCTTTTACACTATCAGCACTTGTCTGAGATGGTCTATTTATCAAGAGTCACCTATGGTGTAGCTGTAAACATACAATCAGCATGCATACAACACGAGTTCTAGTTATATATCCATAGGCATTATTATTTTTTATATGATTCCAGAGGCTTCAAGTTGGTATATCAACATTCAAGAATAGTGACATGGTCAGAAGTTCTTTATGATGTGCTATTCTGTTGCGGTTAAACCATCAAACTCTATGAGAAGTTGCATAAGTTAGTTTTTCTATTTTTATGCATGACCAGTCTACAGACGGTTTGTAACCAATGAAATTACAAACAATATTTTAAATTAAATTAGTATCTAAATGTTTAAGTCTGAAAATTTGAAGAAGCTATGCGCTAAAAATAGAGCTCCAAACCAACCATGCTCAATGGTGAAATCTTTCCTGATCTTCCTTTTCCTTCTTTAATTGGGAATTCTCTCTATTTTAGACTAACTCTTTTAGAACCTGTTTGGATGATGATTCACTGTTTCAATAAAATTATTCCTGATAATGATTAATGAATGATTTGTTGGGGACTTGTTTGAGAGAGAGAGAGAGAGAGAGAGAGAGAGAGAGAGCACTTGTATTGCAATTTGGCAGATGACAGTTTTTGAGGCAGGATTATCAAAAATTGATTTTAGGAGCTTTAGGATCTTATGGGGGAGTTTCCACGATATCGAAAAAGATTTGGTAAGCCATAGGGGGGACCCCTATACTGTCTGTCCTAGATCGTTTTTTGAGGGCCTTAGAGACATTTGTCCAAGCCCAAATCTTGCATACACAGTCCCTTGGATTTGATGAACAGTATTGTGAAAAGAGTTGGGAAGAAAACCTAGAAAATGGTTTTGTTGTCAGGGCATCCATTGTAGATCAATGGATGCCCTCTGGCACAAGGGACCTTGTTTAGGTATGTTTTTGCTGGTGTTGATCAGGTGCCCAAGAACGAAGAGCCGAAGAGCCAAAACAGGATTGGTGAGAGATCCAACTACTAAGGAACAAGTAATCCAATATGAATTGACATTGCTCCAAGCTATCACATTCCTCTTCAGCTGAATATTCATTCTAATAAAGATCCGGTTCCTGGCCTTTCTTCTCTTGAATCCATGGAGCTATCTCCATGAAGTAGCAAGTCGTAGTCAGTTCAAACACATAAGCTGTTACTGCCTTATAGAAAAATTGCCCGAGTTTTATTCCTTGACCAGTCATTTGCCCCTTGTATTCACTGATTGTGTGCTATGTGGTCGACATTCCATTCCCCTCAAGTACTAGGTGCTTGTTCTATATTAATTTTGAACGGGCCAAGTCTCTTGAAAGTGGCATGTGTTAAAAAATGGTGTTAGCTTAAGACCTGTAAGGGACTTGTTTGACCTAAAATTTTGCAAATTGCCTCATCATCATTAAATGAATAGTTTTATTTTTTAAACTGAATTTGAGTTCTCTAACACCCCTAGTTGACCACAAAAAAATTGATGGTTTGTGTTCACTGATGGGTTGGGGTTTTCTTAGACACTTCTAGGATGCATATTGTTATTATTATTTTTTTTGATAATTGTTAACTTGGGATTCATATTGTTATTATTATTACTGTTGTGTTTTGGGCTTGGGTGCTAGGGTGAGTAGGTATGTTCTCAATATGGGTAATATTTAGGCCCCATATCCCTAAATTTTGGGGCTCCTCTAGCTATGGTTTTGAGAAAGTGCGTCCCTTAAGGGATTCAAATCCCATATGTGCTTGAGTCCCTTGTTTATAGGAATGGGTTTTGAAATCTTTATAAAGAAATCTGGATAGCTATGCTTGAATAAACTAAAATCGAGGGTCCATATTGCATGGTGATGGCATACATTCATGCATGCATCCTAAGAAATTTAGTATTTGTGGTCTAGATTTTGAAATCGTATCAATATAATTATAGGGAATAAATTCTACTTCAAAAGGATCAAAACTGCACAAGCACACACACACACACAAACTATGCTTAATATATTGGTCAAGCAAATGGTTTTTTCTCCTTTTTTTTAATATATAAGTTGACATATGTTGTTGTTTAAATGAACAATCCAAGCCAAGCCATGCTCAAGCTTGTTTATAGCGTGACTTAGCTTGTTTATGGGCTTGTTAAGAAAATAAACTGAGAGAAGCAAGCTCAAGCTGGTTAATGGTTTGACTTGGCTTGTTTTTGGGTTCAAGCCAAGTCAAGACAAGATCAAACTTACAACCTTAACCGAACCAAGCTCAAGCTAGTAGACCCCTTTTCTTTAATTTAATTGTTTAGCTCAAGCTAGCTTATTAAAGCTTGAGACAAGCTCAAGCTGGTCCTCCACACTTGAATGCCAAGCTTCAACATGCCCAAGGTTAAATACAATTTGACACCGTCATGTTTTTCTGTTTTTTAATTCGTATTTGCGTGGGGAAAGTCTTGGACCCCATCCCATCTTATCTCATTCTATCCATCTCACAACTCAGATCTCCTCCAACATGGCATGGCTGCAGCAACAACATATATCCTCACCTTCTCCTCTTTGGATTTGACTAAAGGAGAGCTGAAACTGAAGTTGATTTGGTTCAGATATGTTGACTTTCCCAAATTTTCAGTAACTCAAGATTTTGAAGGCCATCATTGAAGGAGATCATGACTCACTACCACCACCAACTTCAAAGTGTAGTATCGGCACCATAGAGTTGGAGTTTTGGGCAGTTGGGCTATAAATCATTTGCATCTGTCTGTGTTAATAAGTAGTGAAGAATGGGATCAAAGCTGAGATTGTGTCCTGCTCCCCTCCCTGCATCCGCTTACAGAGTGGTGGATACCTCTTGGGAGACGGATGAAGATTCCCCTGGCCCACGCTGTGGTCACACTCTCACCCCTGTCTCTACCCCTTCGAATTCTTCTTCTAGTTCTGGTTCCCATCATTATGTTGGGCCTCGGTTGATCCTCTTTGGTGGAGCAACTGCCATCGAGATGTCCTCTACTGGTGCTGGCATAAGTATGTCATCCCTTTCCTCCTTCCTTTTCTCCTATTCCTTTACTTCCTTCTCTTTTCGTTCTGCCTAAAATTTGATTCCAGACTACTGTTTTCATTGTTCTGTCTCTCTTGATTTGATGCAGGATTGGCTGGTGTTACTAATTCAGTTCACTCCTATGATGTCCTCACTCGGAAATGGACCAGGTCCTCCTTTCTCGCTCTCTCCAAAATATATTTAAGTTCTTTATTATATGAATATATAGTATGTTTTTCACTACAACTACAACTGCAGGCTGCAGCCTTCAGGAGAACCTCCATCTCCGCGTGCAGCACATGCAGCTGCTGCTGTTGGTACCATGGTCGTCATCCAGGTGAAAAGCCCTCCTCTCCTCTTTACCATGATAGCTATTTATCTCTTCTTTTTACTTGTTCAACAATTATCTTTAATGACTAGGTGGAGAAGGAGCCTTAGATTTATTTCTCTAATCTACTCTACTCTTAATATTAGGGAGGGATAGGGCCAGCAGGGCATTCCACTGATGATATCTATGTGCTTGATATCACAAGCGCTAAGTCTCGGTGGCACAGGTACCAAACACCTCTTCTTGCAATTTTTGAGTTCTTCTTCTTGTGTTTCAATGGGTTTTTATTGTAACTACTCTTTTTAGAGTGGTGGTTCAAGGCCCAGGTCCAGGACCCCGTTATGGCCACGCAATGGATCTGGTATTTCAGCGGTACCTTGTGGCTGTCAGTGGGAATGACGGTGAGGGGTCATTTTGGTTCTTATATAAATATATATGTGTATGTCCCACCTGTTTATTGTTCATCACCCCTTCCTCTGTCTCTTTGACATTTGTTCTCTGGTAACTCAAGTGTTTGTTTGGGGAGCACTTTTTTTAGGCAGACGGGTGCTGTCTGATGCATGGGTTTTAGATACAACACAAAAACCATACCAATGGCAGAGGCTCAACCCAGAAGGAGACAGACCGTTTGCTAGAATGTATGCATTTAGTTTCTACTTGAGAATGTGATTCTTTGAACATCTGTGTGAGCTGTACAAGTATTTGTGCATTCATTAGTTAGTCTACTGTTTCTGCACTTATTTCCCTCGTATTGCTTCAAAATACTTGCTACGATAGAGGCCGGTTTCAAAACCAACTAATGTTTTTTTTGGTCATTTCGTTATTGGTGGGAACACTGAATGCCACATTTTCAAGTGGGATAAAAATTGGGGGCACTGTTTTAATCACACTCGTAAAGTGTGGCATTTTAATGCTGCACTATCTTGAATATTGTTCCAACAATGCTAAAGCACATTTTGCGACAGTTTTGGAAAGAAAAATGGCCCCAAATCATAATGTAAATGCATTTCTACTTCTGTCCTCACTCTGTTAGCTTTCATTTTGTCTTTCCTTGGGTTTATTGAATGGAAGCTAAACTTTGAGATGCTTGTCTTAACACATGAAACTAAACTAGCATTCTATTGACTCCTTTTATATTCTGTCATTTTTTCTGTTTTTAAGTTCAGTTGCATTACCACCTGGATGTTTCAGGATGTTGACACCTTGTTCTTTTTCAGGTATGCAACTGTTAGCGCACGCTCAGATGGCATGCTATTGCTCTGTGGTGGAAGGGACTCCTCTTGCCTGGTCAGATCATTCTACAGTTATTTCACTTACAATAAATGTTATTCCATGCCTATTGCCTAGTTCAATCGACTATTAAAAGATCTCTAATTGTTTACTTTCCTCTACTACCTGTAATTTTGTTTTAAGTTGCTACCCATGAAAAATAGAACTGAGTAACCTCTTTACTGCAACCATTGGCATTGTCCTTTTCTTTTTCTTTTTTGGCTTTTTTTGCTTTTGAAAAATAATTAAGACCCTAATGGTATCATACTAGCTGATGTTATTTATTATTCAATCTGATTCAAACCAATATAACACCTATGCATACATAAGAAGCGTATGGGTAGATACTTTATAATGAAGAGATCTGATCACAGCTTTGATTATCGAATTCAAAGGCCTTTTCTTTACATTCAGTGTACTCTACAGATAGAGGAGTACACCGAGTTGGACGTATTGGCTATTTCTTGGGGTTTGTGGCTTTAAGGGCTTGAGACCATATCATTTACATTTATAGTGGATTATACACTTTAGTGGGAGTGTGTGGTATTTTGATTGACCAAGGGTCTATGGCCCTAGTCATATCTAAAACCCTTACCCCTGGGCATGTAGCACAACCGAAAAGGATTTTCAGAGGGTCATCCCTTGTTGAGGTCGGAGAGATGCCCAAGGATGGATTGTAATCCAGGAGATCCGTGTGGTTTCCTGAGTGTGGATGTGGGCCTAGGAGAGTGATTGCTAAAAGGATGGATGGTGAAGGAGTTTGCCAAGTTATGTGTAATGTAATAGGCATAGGAGAGGGCATGTTAGGTATGCTTGAGAGAAAGATTATAATGGGGGATGAGAGTGTGTGAGGGAGAGTTTGTAAGTCTTTCAAAGGCCAAGTGGGAGATGTTGGTGTTATGTGGCCATTTAAAGACCTTATGAGAGCACGTACAACTATGATTATAGTGGTGTGATAGATCCAATGGGAGCGTAGTTCGGATTGTCTGATTGGCATGGTCTAGGGTGGACTATAAGGCATCGCTGATGCCGTGACTCACCTAAGTTTTGAAGGGCTGTCACTCAGGTTGATGTCTAAAAACCTGTAGCCTTTGGCATTTGTGCACAACTGAGCGGCTAGGCCGGTGCCTAGAACCTCGGACACCGTGTAGTGAAAAACCTTCAGATATATGTATATAGGTGTTGTCCAAATGCACATATATGCATATATTTGTGTTAATTTTGTAATCTTTTGCATTTATATGTATTGTAACTAACTTTTTTCATACAAACATCTCGCATGTTAAGAATAAACATGTTCAAAACTCCAAATTGTAGAAAATTTAGTGAAAAAAACGTAAGAAGGTCCATAGTATATTATTGTAGTGGTCTCCAACTCCCCATATTCCAGAATCACATAGACTCAGCTTTTAACAAACTTACGAAAGTATAAAACTAATAGTCTAAAAAGGAAAAAACTCCAAAATCCAAAATCCAAATGTTCGAAGCAAGATGGTGTAATAAAGATGAAATACAAAAGGAGAGAGGACATCTTCATTTCTGCAATCATCATTATCCAGAATTAGAATCATCACCATCATCACTGGCATCTTCTTCTGAATTTGCCTCTTTCTCTATCACCTTTGTCCCTGTAAAGTACCAGTAGTAGTTGTTGCTCGAGTGGCCCTGTCACACCACAAGAAATTACAATACAGATATTCTTGAGATGTGACAATCCAAAACATATATTCATCTCTTGATAGAACAAATTTACAGTGGCGAGGTCTTACAAAGTAACAAAAGAAAGCTAGCACAACAACAATATCTTCCAAGGTTGATCTTGACTAGCACTCAAAATGAATCCGTAGTTATCTTGAAAAAATGTTTACCATAGTTTGATGAGTTTGGCTACTCAGTAAGTGATCATCATAGTCCTAAAAATAATCATCGAT
>NW_006498888.1:58337-81385 GCF_000471905.2 Amborella trichopoda
TAGAGGAAAAGGGTACATGAGACTGTGTATCCTATCTTTTCCTAAATCTATATATATCCTTGTTTTGATAATTCTTTTATTTTTTTCGTATTATTTTCTTCTTCTTCATACTTTTGTTTATGTTTTCCTTTCCATTTTTCCCCTTTCTCATATATCCTTCCATCAACCCCTAAGGATAAAAAAAGATCATCAAGACAAAAAGGAGAAGAAAGATAAAGACAACAAACTTAGATGAGGTTCTAAAAGCAAATTTGCTGAGTTTTCTTTATGTTTTCCTTTTCATTTTTTCCCCTTTCTCATATATCCTTCCATCAACCCCGAAGGATAAAAAAAGATCATCAAGACAAGAAGGAGAAGAACGATAAAGACGACAAACTTAGATGAGGGTCTAAAAACAAATTTGTTGAGTTTTCCTTTCACAGGGGTTTCAACTCATAAATAGGGACACTTTTGATGAAATCTTGTTTGACTATATGTTACTCCATATGTAAACATGGCAAAAGGCCACAGATTCAAAGTATGCAAGGCCTATAGCTGCCCACAAGTTCCCAGTGATGAAAATAATCACAGTACATAAACTTTATGCATTCACATAGAATAATTCCTTGAACCGAGTCATTTCTAAAAGCAATTTAGAATTTTTTGTCCTGGATGTAAATTAAATAAGTACTGCTTTTCAGAATTAAAAACATGGTATTTTAATGTCACACTAAAATGATTTACATGCAAATGCTGAAGTTGAATTCAAACTAGCAGAGTTCTACAGCATGAGTTACAAAGCTACAAATGGTAGTTATAGTTCTAAAAAAAAAAGAATAAAAAAAAAAAAGTAGTCCTTTAACTTACCAGCCAAGATGTTTCATTCTGGAAGTTTGGTTTAATGTCCAAATTATCAGGCCGAATGAACTGTTGCACTAAAGCCATTTTTTCTGAAAGTTCTTCATCCTTCTTTACCTCTTCTGGAATAGATGCAAATGCACGAGTAAATAGTTTTGTCATGACATACTTTTCCAATCCCTGCAATTGAAAGAAGAGAATGGGCACATCAATGATCAGATAAATAGGGAAAGAACAGACATTCATGAACCACGATGAATTTCAATGACCTATAGACCTATAGCGGTAAGAGCAAACACACAATGGAACGTTTTCCTTCAAAAACAGAAACTTCTACCAACATATCCCACATAAAAAGGTTTCCAATCTGAAGATAGCAAGCAGATGATTATGAGTATTACTTGTTGAACACTGAACATTCGCTTAATAGTGTTAAAAGACATTCATGAACCATGATGATTGTCAATGACCTATAGACCTACACTGGTAAAACACACTATAGAGCATTTTCCTTAAAAAACGGAAACTTCTTTCAACATAAAATCCCACACAAAAAGGTTTCCAATCTGAAGATAGCAAGTACATGATGATGGGGTATTACTTGTTCAACAAGGAATATTGCATTGACATCCCAGATGTGACCATTAAAAAAATTCAGTATTAAAATCACTTGAACTGTGATGATTGATGGCTAGACTTTTACTAACTTTTATGATTTTCATCAATACTACCAATCTAAGAGCTTTTATGAAATGTTTAAATCATTTATGGATATTCCCACCACCACATATCCAATCAAAACTTTAGATAATGATTAACAGAGTGATATCAAGATGGGTAGTAACCATCTTACCAAACTAACTGTTCAAAATGTTGTGTTTTCCAGGTGATATAGTTGTGTTTGTAAATTCCGAATTGAAACAAGACGTGTAATGACCAGAGTCATGCACACCCATCTGTCATCCAGGTAAAGAAGAAACGCCCCCAAATCTTTACTGTTAAAAGTAAACCAAATCTTTACTGTTATAGTAAACAGCACCATTTTGTATTTTCAATTGACAGAAACAACTTCATCAAGCATTGAAATCAATTTTTTGTTACTTCATTTGCACCAACCAGAGTAAATATATTTGGTCCTTAGAAGGATGGAATATCATGGGGAAATGCATAAAATTCAAGAAAAAGCAGGTAATGTGAGTATTTGAGACTTTTGAATCATTACCTGTTATGTAGCCAGAAAAGAGTAACTAACGCCAAGTCTACATTAATCATAATCCACCCAAAAAAGTCCGCATTAATCGTATGTTAGTTAAAAATTAAAAGCGAGCTGCCCATTCCTTTCAGTTTGAGGCTGTTGAAGACTTGAAGCCCATTTTAATTGATAATCGAATAAGATAACACAATAAATAAGTATCAACAGCATGATCAGTCTATTCAAGTGGAGCACTTAAATTCAGGTTCCCAATCTAATTTCTTCTTTTCTTTTCTTTTCTTTTCTTTTCTTTCTTTTTTCTTTTTTTTTTTTTTTTTTTTTTTTGTTTAGTTGTAAGAGCTCTAGGTCTAATGGTCATCGAGGTGGAAGGGTCAGGTAGAATTTATCCCCCAGAGTTGGTGACAAGAAACAATACCTTATCATCACAAATATCAAAGATCAGTTCAACATAAACATTTTTAAAATACAGTAATCAAAGGATAGAAGTTTGAAAACTACAATAGAAAATATAAATCCCCTATTGCACAATACCAGAGGAATGTAGATGACGGTATGGTATGGCTAATTTATATGAGCTTTAATATATCATTTAAAATGAATAACTAGGTGTTTCAAAGATCAAACCCTTGTTTTGTGGCCCTTAAATGCATATATACTTGGTCTTTGATTAAAAGCTCTATCGTGTATTCCCATGCATGTGTCCCCATGCTTTATGTTTAGGGAGTAATCCCAATTGAGTGGAAGTGTGTTCTACTTGGGCACCTAGAGCAGGGCATAGTGGGTTCCATCACGCACCTTAGTTTGTAACTAGGCGTTGGCTAGATGAGTGAGCCCACACCCTGGGCTGGTTATGTTATCTCCCATGATGCACATGGCAGAAGAAGGTCCATAGTAACCCTGCAGAGGTTAGGTGAGATGTTTGGTTGGATAGGAGATGAAAAAGGCTCTTGTGGTGCAGGATGTACTAGAGTTGTTGGAGGTGGGAGCAGGTTTGGAAGCAGAATAGGTTCAGGGGATACCGAACCGCCATAGGGTGGAAGCTTCTTGGGGTTAGGATCGACCTCCATATATTCAACAAGATAAGGATCGAGATCCTAATATACTTGGGAGTGAGATCCCATGTCACTGGGGTGGATGGGGATCTAAGCTCCAATATGCATAAAATCATCATCATCATCCAAGCCTTATCCCAATGATTTGGGGTCAGCTGCATGAGTCATGTTCCTCCATTCTTCTATATTAATGGTCATACCCAAAGTAAGACCATATATTTTTTCAATACTCCTATCCATGTTTTTTTCGGCCTTCCCCTTGCCCTTTTAGAGCTTTCCACTTAAATCAAATCACACCTCCTAAATAGTACTGTGTTAAGCCTACTGCACATGACTAGCCACCTGTGTCTACTTTCCCTCATCTTATCACCTATTGAAGCAATACCTAAGTTCCCTATATATATATATATATTTCAAATTCTATCATTTCTTGTCTTGCCACTCACATCCATCTCAACATCCTCATCTCAGCTAAGTTCATCCTATGGATATCATGTTTCTTGACCACCCAACATTATGTTTCATAAAGCATGGCTGGTCTTACAACCGTCATATAGAGCTTCCCCTTTAATCTCAATAGTATGCGGCAATTACATAAAACTCCGGATGCGCATCTCCACTATGCCCATCTAGCTCTAATTTTATATACAACATATTCCTCAACAAATCCATTCTCTAGGATTATGGACACTAGATATCATAAACAATCTATTTTAGATATTTCTTGACCATCAATCTTAACTACTTCCTTGTTTGAACTCCTATTATTAGTAAATTTACTATGCATAAAATTCATCATCATCCAAGCCTTATCCCAAAGATTTGGGGTCAACTACATGAATCTTGTTACTCCATTCTGCTCTATCAAGGGTCATACCTTTAGTAAGACCAAAAGTCGTCATATTTTTTCTCACTACTTCTATCCATGTCCTGTGGGTCTTCCCCTTGCCCTTCTAGATCCTTCTACTTTAACCAAAATGCACCTCCTAACTGGTGTTGTACTAGGTCTACACTGCACATGACCAGCCCACCTAAGTCTATTTTCCCTCATCTTATCACTTATTAAAGCCACACATAAGTTCCCTCCATGTAATCATTTTGAATTCTTTCTTTTCTTGTCTTGTCACTTATCTATCTCAACATCCTTATCTCAACTACACTCATCCTATGGATATATTGTTTCTTGACTACCCACATTCCATCCCATACAGCATGGCTGGTCTTACAGCCATTCTATAGAACTTCCCCTTCAGTCTCAATGGCATGCGGCGATCAAATAAAATTGAAAGTGGACGATGTGATCTCGCACAGTATGTATAGTTTAAAATTTTTCATTCTTTCTTTTGCAATACCTGCTAGATCATTTATCTGTCCAAAAATACAACATTAATTTATAGAAATGAAACCTAATACAACTTAGGATCTTCTCTAGCTTACCATTGCAATTCTATTCAATAAAAAAAAAAATGAATCAAGAATCAAGAAATGTAGAACTTTAGAATTACCGTACACCTTGCCTTAGGTTACCCCCAAGAACTTTGTACACCCCACACTGAGTCTCCTCTACTGATGGCACATGGGATCTATGTCTTTCTTGAATCTCAACAATGGGAAGTAATGCCAAACTATTTACTCAATTTCAGAGAGCATGAACACAATATGGGTTTTTCTGTTCTACTCATCTATGTGGGGCATGCCCCCCCCTTCCTTTTCTCTATGTTCTGAAACCCTAGGGGCGTGGTCCCCTTTTTCTTTTCTTTTTTATGAGAGAGAGAGAGAGCGAGTGGCGTGCCAACTTGAGGGAGGGAGAGAGAGAGAGCTCAAGTCTTAGGGTTGTATTTTGAAGACCCCCATAAGATGATTATATAAAAATAATGCTAGGTTAGGAATTCTTTAGGGTTTGGCAATCTTATGAGACTCCATCCAGACCATTGATCAAGGTGACTTGTGCAGTGAGAGATCTTAGTCATACAATCTATAGATCCACCATCATGATCTAATAAAAGGTGCTAGAACATTATCCCTCACCTTCCTTAACCTAATCCCATCAACTATTATGTTCAAAGAAATTATACCAACTCTTTCCTTTTTTTTCCAAAAATTTCTACTCATTCCATTTTTAAATCAATTAGCCCCTTTTTACAAAACCTTCCTAGTTAATCAATTTGTTTGGCTTATTACACAAGCCACAACATTTAGAAGGTCATAAGGGGTGTCCCACTTATGGTGGCATTGTGAGCCCCACACCCATATTAAGATGGGCCTCAAATGGTGGGCCTCATGTATTATTGGCCCCCATAGTAATTAAAATATTTTAAAACTCATAAGATGATTTTTTAAAAACAAATAGTATTTTTATCTCTCTGAATAATATAATACCTGAAAATGCAGTTTAAGCTATTTAAAAATCCGTTTTGATGAAATAAAATATCCAAAGACTTTTAAAATTTTATTTTAATATTCTAAAAATTATTTAATACAAATTTAATTGTTTCTAAATAAATTTGATGGGAATCGGATCCAACTTTGTTAAGGAAAATTGGAAAATATTGAAGCACTCCACCTCTACTGGTGACTATGTCCCACACTCACTTTCTCAAAACTGACTCAGTAGTTCCCATGACCCACAGTCCATCACAAGGGTTCATGATTAGACTACCAAAGCCAGCCAATAGGTGATGAGAATACAATCATTAGACTACCAAAGCCAGCCAATAGGTGATGAGAAAACAATCCCAATCTATGGACTAAAGTTTCCCCAAGGGACAAGCTTAGGTCAAACAAACCTATGCACACTCATCACAATTGGTGCATGGGGGCTATCTCTAGCACACGTACGTATAATACCCTCAATGGTGTCTACTTCCTAATATAGCTATCAAATGTACATGCCAAGTGATGGTCATGATGAGGATTTGGCCCTTGTCCCTTCTGGCCTACCAATCACAAGTGTTAACCCTATAAACCCTTCTCGGATGTGTTATATGCCTAGGCATCAAAGGGTTTTAAAACTCATCTCAGCTTAGCTCGTCAAGCCTAGTTTGAGTCATAGCATCAGTATTGCCACCTTTGGTCCCTCTAGACCACAATCCTTTGGTCTCTCTAGATCGTACTCCCATTGGAGTTATCATATCACTATAGTCATAGTTTTACATGCCACATAACCCCAATATAAACTCTGGATAAATTTTTTATGCATAGATTGAGATCTTATTACAAATGCTATAGTTATAGTACTCCAATTTACTACAATAATACAATTCAATAATATCATAAATTGGCATATTATCATATTAAACTATAGTTTTCAATACAATAATTCTAGTATACCACAATGTGATACGCACTACAATTCCACATATTGTAAAGAAATAGATCTAAAATACCGAGGAGAGGAGTAGTTCAATTAATAGTATAACTCCTGTCTTTGGAGGGATCTTACAAGCATGTAGACCGAGATACCATTTTCCAGGGAACAAGATCCATATTTCTTTAAACTGAGCTCCCTCTAAGATCCCTTAGGAACCACATGATCGAGTTCCTAAGGTAGGACCGTGGCCTTACCCCCAAGGTTCCCGCAACTATGGGATGCATAGGGGCTTTTGGGGTCAAGTGCTCGAAAACCTCAGCAATGGAAATCCTACTTAGCATCTGTGTTGCTAGTTTCCTTGCATTTGTGTGATCCTGGAGAGTTTCAAGTTTGGGTGATCATTAACATGCATATGCATGAGAGAGACCCTCATACAAAGAGCAAACCTTGGACCACGCATACAAGTATTTTTGGTCTACAGACTAGACCCTAAACTTGTCAATAGGAAGAGCACCTAGAGTCCATGGGTACTTGCAAAGTGTGGCAATTCTATGCGTTAGTCAACTTTGATAGGCTCGCAAGTTAGTACATGTAGTCATGGGTCTGTTGGATTGATTTAAGGTCTAGAAGTGATCATAGGGTAGTCCATAGTTACCTAAATCTCTCACCGAAGGTCACGATTCCGATTCAAAATCCTTATTTGGCTATTCCAACTAGGAATCTTCACGGAACGTATTTCCTTGAAGTCTAGAATCTCGATTCCTTATTTTAGGAATCCCGATTCCAACAATTACATAATCTCATTTCAAATATTTTTCGACTATCGATTTCACAATTAGTGAATCTCGATCTACACTTGTTGAAATTGGTTTCCACATTTACCGGAATTTTGCCACTTCCCCCCTTTTTTCTCTTTTTGCTTTTTTTCTAAGAAGCGAGGTTTAGAAGTTTTCAAAGCATCAAACTACTCGAGCTAGACACTCAATCTCAAGCTACAAGGTGTAGTCATCTTTAATGGCATGAAATGACCAATAGAAACCAAAGTGTTGGTCCACGTTCTCTACTTAATTCTTTAAGTATGCATTGTATTGATCCAACGGAGAGATTAAAGCTCCAATGGAGAGATTACATTATTTCCAATGATAGAAAAAATGTAATGTAAACGTGCATTTATGGCATGTCGGTTAATGAATGGCATTGAGAAATGTATTATTTCCTTCTCAATTCCCTCTTAATTCCAAAGATGTCATAATCTAAATTCATAAATAAAGGAATCTCGATTCCAACTAGGTCGGAAACTTGATTTCAAAGACCTAGAAATCTCGATTTCATTTATGTAGGGATCTCGATTCTATTTGGGTCGAATCTTGATTCCTAAAAATACGAATTTTGTCCCCACGATTCCTCTTGTACAAAGGTCAATTCCAAAAACAGGAATCATATTTCAGTGCTAGCACATTCTTCGAACAACTATGGGGTAGTCATGAAGCGCCTGATAGAAGGATCTAATTTCAGCGCTAGCACACTCTTATAAGGCTTTTTAAAAGGCGCTTTGGAGGCTTTTTTAGGGGAATAAAAATTGTTTTATTTTGTCTCCTTTGTGTAGATTGTAGGTCTCACTTGTTTTCCATCAGTGAATGGGCAGTATTGTTGACCCCTAGGTAAAGGCAGGCTCTTACCAGGATGGGTTTGTGGTAGGTCTATAGGATCAAGCCTTTTAGCTTAGATACTTCCTTGATTACTGAGTTATGTCTTCAGTTTAGGCAAGAGACTAACTCGATCCCTTTACCGTGCGGTGAGATTGCTCCCGCCCATGAGGATGCAACAAGGATTTTTGGGGCTCGGAGTGAAGGCAAGCCTCCAGTATTCTCCCGAGGGCATCCACTAGTTATGCTTTTGAGTGTACCAAGCTGCTTGGTGTCCCTTTTGAGATGATTAGGCATTGGAATGAGGCGAAAATTCAACTTGGGAAATTGAGGAAAGTATTTACTGGTATCCCATATAGAGCAAAAAAACGAAAGGGTGGTCAAGCCCCTCATATCTCAATCTCGGCAACTAGAGCACCGTCCCACCGAGCGATGGCCCCTACTGAGAAGGATAGCGAATTGGGGGGTCCTGAGGAGAGCGGACAGGCTTAGGGTGAGTCTAGTCGACGTTTGACTAGAGTGGCTGCTAGGGCTAGGAGGGGGTCAGAGGAGTCGAGTACCCAGCCATAGAGGGATTCAGAGGGGATTGAGCGTGACATTTCTAAACTTGGCTTGGTTGAACTTGACATTCCCCAATTCGCTATCCTCCTCAGGACCACGGCTGAGTTTACGTCGTGTGTCCTTCTTTCTCTCTTCAGATTTGACCAAGCCTTGGTTTGACTAGGGTTTAGATCTAATCTAAGGCTGACGGTTGAAGATACATTTTCATGGAGATGGCTAATGGTCTAGATTTCAGGGTTTCATTCTAGGGTTCTATTCACATAGCAGGGTTTCTTCTCTCATTTTTCTTGGCTAACCCTAAAAGAGTCGTCCAAATTCACCTTTATAGATAGAAAACCGCGTGGAACGGACAATTACCAAAAACAAGCTTGGAATCAAATTTTGGGGGTCAGAGGATCGGGCGACCAGACCCGGACTTGGGTGACACAAGGTGGGTCGCCTAGCCCAGATTCATTCAATTTGGTTCAAAAATTATTTGGAAGCTGAAAGAGGGGTAATTGGGTCGATCTGGGCCCAACAGATCTTTTTGTCGCCCAGCCCATATCTGACCACAATCTAAAACTTCCGATGCTAGGCTGATCTACTCGTTTTTTAGTAATTGTCTTCCAAAAATTAGGATGAAATATGCTATTTTACTATTTTTCCTTGAATATTCCAAAATCAATGAGTCTGTAGGATACTAGATCATAGGATGGCGACCATGGACTACGGTGTTCTATGGTTCAGGGATCTTCTGGGATAGTGTGATCCTAAGGGTTTAAGAAAATTATAGAATTTTCCAATTTAAAAATGGGATGTCTACACTTTGCCTCTTGCTTTTTTGCATAGTTAGTTTTGTATTTTAAATAAGGATATATTTATTATAAAATCTTTGTTCTATAACAAGTATATTGTTTTAAATTTGTCAAAGAATAGAATCTACATAGAAGTTTTAGTGATCCACATGAGGGTCCCTTGTGCGACACATGGTGTGCCCATATGGGACCTACACATTTTGGCTTTTGACCCGCATGGACCCACTAGCCATGAGTGCCACGTGGAAGGAAAAAAACAATCAATGTGGTCGGGCAACAGGCCCACTAATCTTCTAAATTAAGTGTGTACTTATGTGAATCTTCTATTTTGAATTCAGAATTCTAAAGTAAATCCAAGTGGTTAGATGGTTAATATTTGGATTGAAGAGTCACAGTTACGATGTGGTAAGGATTAGAAACTTGGAAGGAGATCTATTTCTAATTGCAGTTATGAGAATCCAATTAGAAATGAAAGTTTCCTTGGAAGGTTCTAAAGAAACTCTAAATAGAGCCAAAAAAGTTTTAGAACTACGAGTCCTCTATAGATAATGGTGCACTATCCCACCTTGATTCATGATTGCTGGACAAGGATTGGATGGATAGGATTAGCCCTCTCACAACATGAATTTCCCATTTGAATTAGAAGACAAGATTCCTTTATATCCACTTTACCCCTAGAATACCATATATAAAGGGTAGCCCAAACATTTATGGCATAGATGAGTCTCTAACTCTTAGGGAGAACTCGATGTTAAGAAACCTAGGGTTAGGTCATGCTGTAGGTTGAAAAAATGGAGAGGGGGACTTCAGAAATCAAGGTTTGAGTTGTGTGAGAGAAAATGGAGAGCAAGGGGAAGTGCATGTGAGTTAGCGCTAGGGTCTGTGATTTTTCCACCTTGCTGTTTGAGAGATCTAAGTAGAGAGAGAAGAGACGCTATAACATAAAACTCTATTTCGTCACCCACAACAGAGCGGTATGTATTTCTCCTAGAGGTTTTGGTGAGAGAAAAAGAGAGAAGGTGAAGCATAAATTTTATTATGGGGTTTGTGAGAGGCATAAGTTTTATTATGGGTTTAGTGAGAGGAATATAGTGCTCTTCCAGTCTACTTTGTGTGAGAGATCTTAAGGGGAAGAAGTGCCTGCAAAGTACAACACCTTATCAGCAACATTTCACCCAAAACCAAGTGAAAGGAAGGAACCTTAGAGCCCAGATGGCGAGCCATTGATACAGGGAGACTCAATGGGTTGTAGAAGTCCTAGGGGGTGACCCTAGGCAAAATTTGGTTTGTTAATTTTCCTGCAGGATTACCCTTTTTTGGAGCACATGTTTGTGGGCGTGATAGCAATGTTTCCGGAGGCAAGCATGTTTGTGTGTTTTAGTTTAGTCTCATGCATAAAAAGTTTAGGGAACACACTTGTAAGATCAGGGGGATACAGAGGCATGAATAAAGAGTGCTCATTCTAGTTTTGGCTCAAATTCAATAGTTGCATCCTGTGTCAGCTGGTCACACCACCAACAATGAAATTTGAGCCATATGTTTGCCACTCATCCCCTCTTGTTTTTGGATTGTTTTCTGTGTACATAAGTCAGTCTTGGCTTTTAAAAACTCCATGTTAAGTCATTTAAGGGCGAGAAGTCTGATGGTATGAACTCTCTCCCGATTAAGTGTAAAAACAGCAACTTGTAGCATCAGGATAGATCAGTCTATATTTTCATTGCTTCAAACCTCTACATGGAGTAAGAGAGAGGGGAAATCCATGGGTAACTTTAGGTGGATTTCGGTGCCCTCTCTCACCCTTGGATTCCTTGATCTCTAATCTAAATATCCAAGAGAAGACCATATTTTCAGAGAAAATGCAGCCCTTGTTGAACCATGGTTTGTCAAGTGTAAGAGTCCAGACATCAAGTAGAACAAAATTTCTAGGATCGTAACCTGAAGCATCATCTTCCCATCACTTAGAATGCATTTCAAGGATCTCCCACAGACTGTGGAACCACTGTATAGAACATAGTTACCTGGATCTCCTACTTTGGTAGGCGATCCGTTCTAGGATCTCGATTCTGTCACTCCCAGAACAGCGATTTTTAAATTTTGGGATCTCGAACCCCACTGACAGGGATCCCGATTCCTACTGTTAGGGATCTTGATCTCAACCTTAAAGAACAAGACAACAACCAAACTGACGATTTTTTTTCTGTATAGCTAACTAGCAACATAACCATTGCCTGCGTGTTATCAATAATGAAATCCTGACTTTAAAAAGTAATCCTAGATTATCATATACTTTAAGGTTGGTAACAAGATCCCCAAAAAGTTGGGATCAAGATCCCAAAAGGTAGGCCAAAAAGTTGGAATCTCGATCCCAAACATTTGGGGATCTCGATCCCTAACATGTGCATTGTATGGCAACGTTCCCAACCATAGGGTCTTGTAGCATTTCACGATCCCCCGCTCCCAATCCCAATCCCGATACTGTTCCTGCTCTCGATCCAAACAACTATGGCATAGAATGGATGAGCTTATTAGCATCCTCAAGGTACAGGAGGAAAGGCACATTGCACAAGGACAGACTCCATGCAATGTGTTGCACATCGTATAAGAGGTGTATAACAAATCTCCTACGCATGGTCTAGTGTAAATATGGAAAGAGCATTCAATAATCATGTCTGTAGCCGAAATAAACTGTGAAATAGAACAAACCTGACCACTTGTTTTCTAACCCAGGTTCTATAATGGAAAATCTTGAAACAATACAGGTGATAAGAACAGAAAACTAAGGATGTAATCATAGGTACGTAGGCCTGAAAAGAGCTATTTAGAATACCCAAGCTGTGTACAGAATATATACTCATGTAGGCGTCCATGTAAAAATGGTAGCATGCACAATGGGATACTTTGGTGTTCTGATTCAAGGTCTACGGCCCATGTCTCAAAAAAGAAAAATGGTTATCGCTCATTCAAACTTATAGGGCCTTGTGAGTAGTATGTCTTTATGAGGCCTCATTAAAATGCTCCGAGTAGGGGGCTTTTTTATCTCTCCAGGTAAATTCAATGGTCCTCAAAGAGATATACCCTAGTCTTTTCAGTTGACTAACATACGTAACATGTGCCAAATGTATTTCCTTATAGATAACAGAGTTTGAAATCCTAGAAACTTTGAGAAGCCTGGCCTGTAATTTAACATTTTCTCAAAAATAAGATTTAATCTAATTTCCTTGCACTGTTGAATAGGAACTCATAGGTACAACCCAGAATGTGGATAAGAAGCATCATCTCTGAGACCAATTCCCTAGAAAGTACTCCTCAATAGTTGCTACAAAATGCAGTTTTGTGTGACAAGGTAGTGGCAAGGTCGAAAACTGATCTTCTAAATCACTCTCCTAGAAAGACCGAATGAGAAAGATGAAAATATCACTTTTCTAGGACATTCCCAAGGGATTCAGACAAATGTGGATAGAAAACCTAGTGAGGTAGTTTTCATAGATTGAAATTTTTGCTTATATTGTTGTTGTGATGGTGATACCTCTATCTCCACAAAACCTTGACAAAAGTAATGGTAATGTAAATAAAGTGATTCGTGGAATGTCAAGATCAGTAGGAGTAATTTGATAGAAATGGACAACAGGTTAGTAAAGCAGTTTAAGTCCTAGCTCTTTGCCAAAATCCTCGCCAGCTCATTTACATTGACATGTAGGATCTGAATGAAGCAGTTTAGGCTCCGGGGATACAGGCCATTGAAGAGGTGGTTTTTTTTATTGTAAAATATTTCATGCCTCTCAGATCTTGAAATGTCCTAAGGCATTTTTTCTTTGTGAAAACTATGAGCCTGTGTGTCACTCCAGTGGTTTTTTTAAATTGTAGCAAGTCAAAGATATGTGCCCAAAGGGGAAAAAATGAGTCCTGGTCTTTGAGAAGGTGTCGATCACAAGCACAAGATGGATCTCTCATTTGTGTGGTGCTAGGCAACTCAACTCATGAGCCTCATAACAATAATGTGAAGACTGGATATATTGCAAGCCAGTTGATGGAATCCTCATAAACCTGTTGGGACCATGAACTGCATGCCATGTTAGGGGTCACTGTGTAAATGCAAGGAGGATTACTGTGTGATCTACACCATACAACCAGAACAGTGTACTTCAGGGTTTTATGCTTGGTGGAACCAAGTTTTCTTGGAGGACAAGAGGACATATTTGAATAGTTGGCGCATATCAATTACATGGCTTGGACGATTCTGAGATAAAGTCCAAAATTGGTTGAACCTCAATGGTTCGAGGTTCAAACCCAGGCAGAGCGACTCTGTGTGAGTTCTATGAGAACCAAACATGTGATATGTAATGGCTTGGACAGTCGTGTCTGTTCAGACTTGTATGGTTTATGAGATCTGTGTGATTAGTGTGCTATTAGCCAGAATTCAGTGAAAATCCAAGCATTTAGGTTAAGTCTCTATATGAGACATGGTCAGATGTTGTTTTAAGGCCAATTATGGGCTCCATGGATGAAAGAGGCGATGTGAGCCTTCCCCAGTTTTTTCTTGGTGCCATTTGGGTAGATGAGCTAATCACAAACGTAAGAAGTGATTCACAGCTAGTCAGTCTATGAGACTGTACCGGCCTTCAAAGGCCAAGTGGAAAATGTCGAGGTTTGTAACCTTTAAATGCCTGGACACTTGGTCTTCGATTAAAAGCTCTGTTACGTTCTCCCCATGTATGTCCTCATGCTTCATGTTTATGAATTACTCTAAGTTTGTGTGGGAGTATGCTGTACTTGGGTACCTAGGACAGGGCATGAGTAGGGAGCCAAGCTTTATCTCGGACATAGTGGGCTTCATCAATCTAGCATTGGTTTACGACTAGGCCTTCGCTAGATCAATGAAGCCGCAACCTGGGCTGGTTATGTACAGCCCCAAAATCTCCCACTTGATATTCAAGCACAGCACTTCAATTGCAGTTTCTAGATCTATGCTTTTTTTCCCCCCTTTTTTCTTTTTAATTGAAAGAGCTCCATGTCTAATGGTTATCCAGATGGAAGGTTCAAATAGGATTTCTCCCCTAGAGTTGGTGACTAGCAAGGCATTTTAATTAAACAAGGCATAGTATGCAATAACTTATCATAACACATATCCGAGAGCAGTTTAACAAGAATAATTATGAAATACGCTAATGAAAGGATAGAAGTTTGAAAACTACAATAACAAACACGAATCCCACAGTGCACAATACCAGGTGAATGTAAATGACATTATGGTATCGCCAATTTATATGAGCCTTAGTAGATCACTTTGAATAACTAGACTTTAAAGCTCATAAGATAATGCATGATATCAAAAAATGGGAATCCACTTGCATACATATGTTCATACTGACTGAAGTAGAAAATTCTGAATCTGTTCAAAACAAAGAAGTGAAGGTATGTACTTCAGAAAGGCTCACCTCACCAGCACTCTCCAACTCTTCCTCTGATGCACCAGCCCAAAGGGTATGAGCCCTAAAAGCGCCTTCCATATTGTTAAGGAATTCTTGAACCGCCACACTGTCCTTTACAGGATCTGGAGTATTGTTCAGAAAGGACACAATGAAGCTGCCATTTTGACCAACAACTTATTGTCAATCTCCGGCATGCATTAATGAACATAAATAGGGGTCATCCAACAAACATGGAAATAGTAAGGTCATACCGTACTTGTAAATGGATTAGACACTGATGACAAGAGCCACCAATTGGGAAAAAGAAAAAAAGAAAAGATAGCAGGCATTAACTGAAAAGGAAATGGTTCTCAAGAGACCTGTCATCTAAAATCTGTGGTTCAAGATATGGGACCCTATGATGAGCAGACCAAAGAAAAAGAAATAAACGATGCCATATTAGTTTTCTGATTCAAAAAAAAGTTGAACTAGCATTACCCAAGCATTTAAGAATTTTTGAACTAATGCTTCTATTCAATCGTCTCTTTTTTATTTGGAAAAAAAGGCTACAGTAGTCTGTTATAATGGACAAAGGCCACTGCTTCTTGCAAACTTTATGAAACCTACACCCCTAATTTTGGAGTTATGTTCTCTTGCCTTAACATAGATATGAAAGGGTTCCTATAGAGAAGAATGAAAGGGTTGTCCTCAATTAGAAAAGGCAAGGCTTAGGCTGGACTAAGGAAGGAACCTTCCGCATCACTTTCTGGCGTTTATTTTTGACGTGCAAGTGAGATAAAGCTCGAGCTATGATCTTGAGCCATGCATCATCATTAAGAAGCTGAAAAACCTAACCGAATCAAATACTCACCAAGACAATGAGAAACTAAAAAAAAAATTCACTCTCAGATAATTCAACATGTGAGCCTTGAATCATCATTGCCACATGAGCATTGACACATGCAAAGAGAAAGGTTAATTAGGTTAATTAAAGGAAAGCTCCTCCCACAATGCTTTGAGCTCGTTTTAGTGCTCCCCTATTGCAAGTATCCCTAGTTCAAAATTGCAGTGTTTTAAAAAATGGATCAGTGACCCAGATCAGGCATCTCAAAAACCAATCCAGATCGGTTAATCAACTGCCCAAATCGGTGGATCGGCCGGATTGGTCGGACTCAGCCTTAAAATTCAAAAACATTATTAAAAATATTATAAATACCGTTTTTATTATTCCAAAGAGAAATGGGGGTAGTGCATTATAATTTTTTTAGAGTAAAGTTAACTTAATTGGGGTAGTGCATTATTGACATTCATTATTTTACATCAATATGTGAATATTGAGATGTTGCTTCCTTGTGTAAATGTATGTTATGTTAACCATTAAATTCACATCTCATAAAGGAGGAGCATACAATCATCATAGATGAAGTATATAATCTATGGACTACAATAAAGCATACAATTCTTAAAATACAACCTAATACCAAAATGAAAGACGACATTGTTCTTCAACTTAATCATGTTGTCTCCACTCATTGAAATGATGAGACAATTGATTGAGTGATTGAGTCTATGAACATATCATCCACATTAGTGGTTGGCTGACTATGTCTGAATCCATCAAGAGTGATTGAGTCTATGAACATATCATCCACATTAGTGGTTGGCTGACTATGTCTGAATCCATCAAGGTTAGTAATTTGTTGCGTTCCTAACCCAAAATCCCCAAAGCTTGTCTATCCCTCATGCTCATCCCTATTGTCATGCTCACCCCCACCCTCCTGTTGCTGGGTCTTGGGCCGTGAATATCTTGGTTGGGATAGGGTAGCCTCATAATCATGATCTCTCTTATTTACCCCAATACCTTCTTCCCACTCTCCTTCAACAGTTCCACCACTCCTCCTACATCTCCAATGAATTGTGGATATTTCGGGGGGTGGCTTCCTCTTTCTTTCTCCTCACCACCTTCCTTCTTCATCTACCTCACCAATTACCTCAACGAACGCTCTCTTGCACAACACTGGCTCAAATTCCTCCACCACCGATTGTTCTGTCTTATCTGTGACAAATATTGTATCTAGGTCGATCGAGTTGTAGTCCTCAATCTTCCTTCTTATTTGTCGCTATTGGAGGTTCAAATTGTAATAAATGTAAACAAGCATATAAAGCCTCTCCGAAGTGAGCCGATTCCTCCAAGGGATATACACCACTGGAATGTACTCCAATTTCGCTCAAACCCAATAGCAGAACATGTCTGGGAGAGCACCTTGATTGTTATCCTCCTTAAGTGAAATACAACACTACCATGTATCTCCCACCATTCAGTTGGAATGAGTACAAACGGCATTGTAAGAGCCAAAAAATTTCATAAGATTAAAGATGTGAAAGGTAAAGAATTAGTTCGCAGTTAACTTGGATCCATATCGCTTTAAGAACTCCTTGCAAGTCTAGTTTTGAAGGATCCTACCACATCCCTATATAGAGAAAGCTAAGAAAAACACTTTGTTGCAATGCTTTAATTACACCTCACAAATATACTACGTCAATGAAATTCCTACACCAGATGTTAACCCTTACCTCCCACACAGATGCTAACTGGTTTTGGTGGCTTCTCTCCATCCTTCCAATAATGTATCTGACCTTGTCCATGACCTTGTTGGGATGTTTGAGTATCAAATAGAAATATTTTGGACTGAAGTAGAAACCTAGAAAATACATAAATGGAAAAAGGCCATTTAAATGCATAGTGAACAAAAAATTTTAAATTTGACATTCTAAGTATATAAATTAACATTTACCTGCATAGTGAATCGAGAGGCACAATTGTGCATTCTAATGTCGTTATAGGATCTCCACCACTTAAGGAACAAAACTAAACTTCTCCTTATAGCTGCTTTGGCCCTCTCAATCACTTTGTAAATGAGGCTCATGCAGGTTTTCTTATCAGCATCCACCATTCCTAACAACCAAAGGGTCCATAGACTCTATACTGGAACACCCAGACCACAACCTCTTATCTGTAATTGTGCCCCCCACTTTTATCCCTTACATGACTTCGAGACTTCGAGAGGCAGTCTTTTATCCACTCTTCACTGATGAACAACCTCATCAATGTGGCTTGGGATTCCTGAATGCAGTTTACAACCAAGTAATATGTCACAAAGCAGGTGATGGCGGGCCTGATTAGCTTCTTATTCTCAATCTGCTGTCTAAACATAAATAGGATTTTGAAGTGCTTATATATAAATTTTGACACAGCCCTCGCTAAAACTAATCTCATTCACTATTTGATATTGACGATCTTCTCTAACATGATATTAATGCAGTGGCCAATAGACCGGAAAGTTTAAGATAATCCATCTAATTAACTTGGTCCCACCAACTGTAATTATGAGAGTGATGCCTATTCTCGGTCAACACTGCTTATACTCCTTAAACCACTTCCTAACTTCCTCCACCTCTTCATCCAAGATCACCCCACTAAGCACATATGTTGTAGGGGGCTTCACGTCGGGCCCCGCTTTCTGGATTGTGGCGACCATAGGCCCGTATTATTGGCAATTGGCCGCATCAAAAGGGATCCCTCCATGGTAGAACCATTTATGGGATCTCCCCATAAATTTCTTCATTACGTGTCCTGTCCCTTTTAGCATGCCTCCAAGGTTTATCTGTTGTGACCTAGGCTTTGAAAAGAATGGGTCTATGCGACCTGAGCCATGGACTGCATAGGTCTAATGTGTCCACCTCTAGTGGGCCCTCTATGACACTAGCTCTCCTAGACAAGCCAAAAGCAATTTCCTCAACATCTGAGGTATGGGAAGAGGTTGGCCCAAATGACCCCTCTATCGCACCAAAACTTGCATCAAGTGCCTCTAGGCTCCCATATAATCCCTTACTGGGCCCTCCATCCAAGCCCAAGCTAGGCCTTAGATACATACTTCCACCAACCCCTCCATATATGTTTGGGTCAGCGCCGAGCTGGGCCCTCCATACATGCCCATGCTGTAACCACCAAGCATACCGAGCCCGCTTTCCTGTTAGGGCACATCCTCCAAGCCTATTATCGTCGCCATCTCCAAGTCGTAGTTGAATTGATGCTCTGGATCCATTTCACTCAATGGCATACAAAAATAGGCTATCTCCTCATCCATCTTTTGCTTCACGATTTTTCTATCCTTGTTAACCTTAAGAATGGCTGTCATCTGCATTCTTGTGTTGCTCAGGACACACTAGGGCACACAGCAAGCTCCTCTATCCCCTGCCAAGTGTTGCTTGAACCTATTTACGCCACTACTTATTACCTTTCGGCAGTAATAGCAAACAATTTTATCTTTCTTGTTTGGGACATATCAGACCCCATGCTACCATGCAAGGTCTTCCTTTGATTACAAAAAAAAAATCATTTCTACAAAGAAACTAATTTTCTAGACAAAAAACTAATTTTCAGGAAAAATTCTAAAATTCAGGAAATAATATAATGAGAAATATTAATTTTCATAAAAAATATCAATTTTGTGGAGAATAAATGCACTATAATATAGATTTTCACGACAAAATATAATTTTCAACTGCAAAAAGTTTTTTCAAGAAAGATTATTTGTAAGAAAATCCAATTTTCAGGAGATATTTTGGAACTTAAAATGATTGTGCTTTCACATGATGTTAAAATTTTAGAACTTAAAATTGACTTATATGTTGTACATCCATCAAATGCCTAAATTATCAATTTGGACCTCATTGTAGGCAATTGACATTTTTTTATTATTCTGACTTGGCTAGAGTGATGGATTGAAATGATCAATTTATAGATGATCAATTAGTGAAGTACGACTATTTTGCATGAACAACAAATAAATATAACTTCATGAAATACCCGCCTACACTTCTCGAGATACCTAGTTCTTAATTTTCGTGTCGATTGCCAGCTTCATTTTTGACCATTTGCATTTTAAAATAGTTGAACTATGTCGCAATCTAAGGAAGACCCTACACAGCAGTATGGGGTTAGATATGATCCAAATAAGAAAGATAAAATTGTTTGCAATTATTGTCAAAAGGTGATAAGTAGTGAGGTAAATAGGTTCAAGCTGAATTTGGAAAACGTTAAGAAGGGATTATTGCATGCCTAGTGTCCCTAGAAATATAAGAAAGTAGATGGTAGTCATCTTCAAAGCTAAAAAGGGTAGAAAAATCGCAAAGCAAAAGGTGGATAAGAAAATAGCCAGCTTTTATACGATACTGAGTGGGATGAATCCAGAACATCAATTCAACTCAACTTGGAGATGGCAATGAGGAAGCACACTATCGAGAAAGCGGGTTCGGTATGCCTAGGGTTATAGCATGGGCATGTATGGAGAGCCTAGCTCGAGCATGTATGAAGGTTTCAGCCCAAACATGATGGAGGGACCAGTCAAAGTACATATCTAAGGCCCAACATGGGTATGTATGGAGGTCCCGATATGAGAATACATGGGAGCACAGGGGCACCTGCTGCTAGTTCTAATGCGGGAATGGGTCACTTGGGCCAACCACCTCCCATACCTCAGATGTTGAGCAAACTACTATTGGCTTGTCTAAGAGCGCTAGTATCGTAAACGGTGCTAAAAGTGGGCAAAGTAGACCTGCGCGGCCTATGGCTCCAGGTCACCTAGACCCATTCCTCTCAAAACCTAGTTCACAATAGATAATTTATGGGGAAATGGTTCTACCATGGAAGGATCCCCTTTAATGCAGCCAATAGCCCATATTACAAGCCTATTATCGTCGCAATCTAAACCATAGTTGTCGGGGGTGCGTTCTCTGAAGCAGGAGCTGGCTCGGGTCCGTAAAACCGTGGATTGTTGGAAGCTCCTTGTGCTTAGGATCGTCGTCTGTATGATCCTATATCAAGGGATCGCAATCCTTGTCAAAGGGAAGCGCGATTTCATGAGGAAGAAATCGCAATAATAAGCTTTAAGGGATCAAGAATGAATCATGGGAGGCACAAACCTGAATCAGTGCATATGAATCAGTCCTAAATGTAAAAAACACCATATGCAATGCATCAGACACTTGAGAACCGCAGTTCAAGCCTGCTAGGAACGAGGATCACAATATAATCTGCGTTCCATCCAAGATCCCTAGCTAGAATCTTGGGATCGAGGTTCTGGAGTGGGTCCGTGACCTTTCCTACAAGGTTCCACCAACTATGATTCAAACAGCAAGGCCCAAGGAGAAGCCGCCTACAGCATATGAGCTCAACGAGGCGATCTTGGATTAAGAGGTGGAGGAAGTTAGGAAGTGAACTGAGTATAAACAGTGTTTGCTGAGAACAAACATAACTCTCACAAGTGACGGTTAGTAGGTACAAGTTAAGCAAAAGGATTCTCTTAACTTTCTGGTCAGAGAAACAATAAGAATAAGGAAGGATGCAAGTTCCTAGCACAAGTATTGGACCATAGTGGATGAGGTGGGAGAAAAGCATGTAGTCCAGATTATTACGGGCAATGAGAAAACTTGTGTTTCTACGGAATCCAAGTTGATGGATAAAAAGAAACATCTGGTATGACCCTGCATGCCGCCCACCGCATTGATCTCATGTTAGAGGACATCAACGAGATCAAAATTGTGAAGAAAACTATAGTTTCAGTGAGAGCCATAATGAAATTTATATATAACCACTCCAAACATCAATTTATGCTTCGATAGCAGACTGAGAATAAGGAGCTAAACATACCCACCATCACCTTTGCGACAAATTACTGAGCTATGAACTCCATTAGGGAAGTCCAAGCCACATTAAAGAAGTTGTTCACCAGCTAAGAGTGGTCAAAAGACCGCCTCTCGAAGTCTCATGAGCAGTGATTCAAAAAGCAGACCACCCAACGTCTAGGCGGTCCGAAAAGCCTAGACGCATCGCCCAAGCCTAGGAGGCCAATCTGGGCGGTTGATCCCTGGGCAGGCTGCCTAGGCGGTACGGAAACCGCCTAAGCAGGGGCCCAGCACCCAGCCCTGGGCAGCCACCCAGGGGTGGAAATGACTTTCGGTAGGGGCAATTTTGATCATTTTTTTTGTGTTTTCAAGGGCCAAAAATTAGGGTGTTGGAGCCAATTTTAAAGAGAAAAAGCCCCCCAAAAACTAGTTATGGTGAATTTTTTAGGATCGAAGGATTCCTCAAAGTAAACAAAAGTTGATCAAAACATCACCCATTGATATTAGATTTACTTTTTGATGTTTTGCAAAGTTATTAGCTGGTTTTTTAGAAGATTTTGAGTATATAGAAGCATATTTGAGGTGGAAGTTTCAAGATTGAGCAATCAAATTCAAAGTAAGTGATTTTTTTTTATTGCTTTAGTAATTTGCATTATTTTTTAGATGTCTTATTCGGAATCTAATAGGAGTGATGATCCCGGTTGGAAATATGGTTATAACCCAGATCCTAATGATAAAAATTGCATAAGATGCATGTTTTGTGCAAATGATACAAAATCAGGGCGTAAACCGATTCAAGAAACATCTTGCCAGTATCAGGGGGATGTTGCCGCATGTAAAAAGACTCCTGATGTTGTTAAAGAGAAAATAAACAATTTTTTGAACATGGTGAAAATGAAAAAATATGAGAGATTTGCCTTTATCGTAGAGATTAGGTCTGGGGTTCGGGTCAATTTTGATGATGATGATAGTGATGAGGAAAGGATTGGGGAGGGATGTCAAGAGGTTGAGCAATCCATTATTAAGGGAAACGGGAAGGGAGTTGTAATTGCTTCTGGTTCTGGAACTAAGAAGCCTCGAGTTAGAGGCCCCTATGGATATTTTTTACCTCGGCCTGAGCCTGAGGTTGCAGGAGAGAAAACAAAAAAGCAAACCACTATTGAAAATAGAAGCAAGAAGGAAGAGAGAGATAGACCTGCATATTATCTTGCTACATGGTTTTATGAGGCGGGCATTTCTTTCAATACCGCTCGCTTAAGCAGCTTCTATACTATGATAGAGGCAGTTGGCCAACTTGGCCTGGGATGAAACCCCCAACCCCATATGAGCTTTCAGAGCCTTTTTTAAAAAAACCAATGAGTGCCACGAAGGAAGCTGTAGAACTTAAGAAGAATGCATGGGCTCAATATGGGGTTTCTATTATGACTGATGCTTGGAGTGATAGGAAGAGAAGAAGTCAGATGAATTTGTTTGTGAATTATCCTGTAGGGACTGTTTATTTGAGGTCTATTGATGCCTCTGATCATATCCATGATGCCCA
>NW_006498888.1:81405-104703 GCF_000471905.2 Amborella trichopoda
CTGCATCTAATTTGTTGCGCATAGCTTATCTTAGAATCTTTTGGACACCATGTGCAGCACATTGTATAGACCTCATGCTTGAGGCTCTTGGCGGTTTAACCGAGATATCAGGTGCATGGAAAAAGGCCAAGTTAGTTACAAATTTCATTTATAGCCACCATCTCACCCTCAGCATGATGAGTACCTTTACAAAGAAGAAAGAGATTGTGAAGCCTGGGGTCACGAGATATGCGACCTGGTACTTATGCCTAGATAGCATACATTCGAGGAGAGTGCAATCGAGGCAAATGTTTATCTCGGATGAGTGGAGAGCATGCAAGTGGTCTAAGGATCAGGTTGGGAAGAAGGTGAGAGATATTATCCTTTCTAAGGCTTTATGGCGAGGGGTGAAGGGCGCTCGTAAAGTATTTTTTCCTCTTATCAAAGTCCTTCGCATGGTTGATAGTGACAAGCCTTCGAAGGGCTACATATATGATGCTATGGAGAAATGCAAAAGAGAGATAGTCCAAAATTTCAATGATGAAGAAACCCGCTGCAAGCCTGTTTGGGAGATTATTGATGAGAAGTGGGATAGGCAGCTACATCGGCCATTGCATGCAGCTGGTTATTATTTGAACCCAACTTTTTTTTATATCGACAAGGATACACAAACAAATGACAAATGACACAATTATGAATGGGTTTAATGAGTGTGTAGAGGTGCTAGTCCCTAATCCTGATATGCAGGATATTATATGCGCTGATGAGCTGATAAATTATAAGTGCTCATTAGAGTCTTTTGGGAGTCCAACGGCGATGAGCCAAAGGACCAAAATTAATCCGGGTATTAAGAATATTCTTAAGTTCATCTTTATCAAGTTCAAGTAATCAAGTAATTCTATTATTTATTTATGATTTTTTTCTATATCTTTGCAACTCATTTGGCGGAGCCAACAGGGGTGTAGTTCTCCAAATTTACAAAAGTTCGCCATTCAGATCTTAAAACTAACCACTTCTTCATCCGGTTGTAAGCGCAATTGAAGTATTTTTAAAGGGGTAAGGCCGTAAGAGTAATTTGTATAATTTTATAAATAATACATAAACCATAGATATTAGATTTTAATTAGTTTCATTTGATTTTGTTAGATTCATACAATGAAAAGAACACGCTTGAATCAAAGAGGCTCAATGACCTAGTCTATGTCAAGTACAATCGACTCTTGAAGGACAGGTTTGCTAAGGGAGATAAGAGAGACCCCATCAGATCAAAAAATATGGACCATGCTATGGAGTGGTTAGTTGATGATGATAAGGTCAAGGGCCATGTAGGATTGGCATGGGAGATGGTCATGGATGCTTCACGAACATCAGTTGACCTCCTAGGGCCACTAGATCTTCTACACAGAGAACAAGGATGGAGGAAGAAGGGGCTGATTCAAAAGAGACGGAGGAGGATGGGGACGACCAATATGTCGAGGAGGGTGACAACTCTGTCGACTCCGATGAATATGATGCCAATGCAACCAACCCAAGATTTTTTGATGATGAATGAATGATGAATGTTGATTGTTGTATAATTATTAAACTTTGAAGTTTGAACTTTGATTGAAGTATTGTGTATTGAACTATTGAAGATTCTATTAAGTCTTCAAGTATTACTTTCATAGTTTCATAATTCAATTTTGTTTTCTTCCTTATGGTGGTGTACTGTAGTACTGGTGTGATACTATTTGATAACTTGGTTTGATAAGTTGGTTGGTTGGAAAATTTTAAGTTTTAATTGGATATGGAGTATGAACCGACTTATGGATTATGGTTATGCTTATGGAGTGTGTGTTAAATGCTAATATGTAGTATAATTTGAATTAGGTACTGGAATACATATAACTGATACTGACATAACAGCAGAAACCTTATTTGGATTCAACTGGACCGCCCATGTTCTGGGAGACCGCCCAGGTTCTGAGAGACCGCCTAGGCGTTGGGCGGCCTGGACCCCCCTGGCCGCTTAGAACCCGCCTAGCGCTTTTTGAAACATTGCTCCTGAGGGACTAACAGTGGAGGGCATAATCACGAACAAGAGGTTCAAGTCTAGGTGTTCTAGTATAGTAGAGGCCACTGCTCTTTGGTCACAGTGTTAAGAATGGTGGATGTTAAAAAAAAAGCCACCATGGGCCTCCTTTACAAAGGAATTGAGAGGGTCAATGCAGCTATTAAGGAGAAGTGTAGTTTTGCTTTTAAAGTGGGAGATCATAGAAAGATGGTAGAACACACAATTGGGTAGCATGATTCACTATGTAGGTAAATATCCATTTATATACTTAGAATATTAACTTTTAACATATTCTTCCAAGTACATTTAAATGGCCTTTCTCCATCCATGTATTTTCTAGGTTTCTACTTCAATCCAAAATATTTCTATTTTACGTCCAAACATCCCAATAAAACAAGGTCATAGACGGTGTCAACTACATTATTGAAAGGATGAAGAGAAGCCACCAAAACCATGTAGCTGCAGTGTGGAAGGTAAGAGTTAACATCAAGTGTAGGAAATTTCATTGACTTTTTACATTGTGAGTTGTAATTAAAGCATCAAAACAAAGTGTTTTTCTATTTACAGGGGTGCAGTAGAATACTTCGGAACTAAACTTCCAAGAGTTCTAGAGGTGATATGGATCCAAGTTAATCCCTAACTAATTTGTTGTTCTTTCACACATTTAATCTTATGGAAACTTTTTGGCCCTTAAAATGCTTTTTACATCTCATCCCAGTTGAACGGTAGGAGATACATGGTAGTAATGCACTTCACCTAAGGAGGATAGCAATCAAGATGATCTCCCAAACATGCTCAGCTACTGGTTATAAGCGAAACCAGTGTTCGCAAAATCAAACCAGAACGCTTAACTGGATATGGGCCCGGAAGCGGTTTAACTGGCCTAACCGGTAAACCGGCCGATTCAACCATTCTAACTAGGGAACTCCCGGGTGGTCGAAAAAGTGTTGAAAAAATAAAAAAGATACACAAAAAACTACTAAAATATGAAAAGTATATAAAGAATGATTAAAACAAAACACATTCAAATAAAGTTGAAAATTAATTAAAAAAAAGATTTTAACAAATAGGGTCAAGCAGAGAGATCAAAGTTCCATTTAATCTCTTGGGATAAAGTTTGCCTACCAAGACAATAGGGAGGCCACAGGATCAAAATCCTAAGAAAACATACCCAGGCTCTTCTAGGTAAATGGTGGTGGCATTTGGCCACCCAAACTGATTCTCTATCGGCACAAGTCGTGCGGAACAAATACAAGATCCCCGAAGGGACATGGGTGCCAGAACCAAGCAATTGCAACAACGCCTCAGGAGCGTGGAAATCCTTCTCATCTTCCCTCTCCGTCTTCAAGAACTTCATTCGATTCCATCAGTGTGAATCTGGTCGGCTATCTAGCTCGGACACACTCCCCAAAGGGACCTCTATCCCTCCCTTTACCACATTGCTTCAAACAAAGAATCGATAGTCGCAGAAGATATGGCAGTGGTGGGAAATCGAAGGGAGTGGAATCCCTCATTCAGAAGGAACCTAATCGATGAGGAAACACTACACTTTCTCTCCCTGTCAGCAACCCTACACTCCTCCTACATAGCAATACAAGGGAGGGACATGTTAGTATGGTCTCTCGCACCCTCTGGTATGTTCTCGGTTGCATCCTTTTATAAAAAACTTATTCAGCGACCCACTTTTCCACACAATCCCTCCTCGATTTTATCAACGGTGTGGTTTACCACTGCACCCCCCAGAGTAAAGTTCTTTAACTGGATAGCAGGCTCGTAAAGGACCCTTACAGTGGATCAGCTCCAAAAAATAGGCATTCCCATCCCCAATAGATGTGTTTTATGTCAATGTGAAGAAGAATCAAACTCACATCTTTTCATTCATTGCAATATGGCCCATGACATTTGGGGTCATATATTGCAGCTTTGCAGAGTTCCATCGGTAATGTCATCAACAATCAAGGACCTCCTATCCTATTACCCTGCCACACATTGGCTCAAGGCAGAACGAACACTTTGAAAGGCAGCAGTAGCAGCCACAATTTGGAATATCTGAAAAGAGAGAAATTCCAGGACATTCCAAGGAAATGTTACTGAAGGTCCAACCTTACTCCACAAAATTACTTCCTCAGTAATTTTTTGGGCAACCAACAACCGATTCTTTTCAGGGATCACCGCTAACACTTTTTTAAGTCATTGGAGAAACATCATGCGCCATAGTCCTCACAAAAGAAAGAGATCCCACAACTGGTAACCTCCCCCACAAGGAACAATCAAACTTAACTTTGATGGTTGTTCCATGGGAAACCCCAGTCATGCCAGAGTAGGAGGAGTTTTCAGAGACTACAACCGCACAAGTTTGTTCACCTACTCTGAATACTTGGCATTCAAGATTCTCAGCATGCCGAAGCTGTGGCTATTCCATTGGGCATCAAGAGCTTCAACCGATCTTGGGGGTAAAACCTAATAGTGGAGGGAGATGCTAGAAATATAATATCATGGGCAAGAGGGACTTCCTCTCCTCCATGGTATCTTGCTTTCATCTTTGACGAGATCGTTGATATTTGCAGGGATTTAAACGTCTCATGGACGCATACCTTGAGGACATAAAATGAGCTAGCCGATCTCCAGGCAAAGGACGGGGCCAAGGCTCTGGGTGAAGCCTCTATCTTCGAACCGCACCACAGAGGGACCACAATGTAACACTGTGTGGCCTGCTATTTTGCTTGCTTAAGATCACAGACTGACAATGTAAAGGGGCAGTACTAGTATAAGCCCATTTTTTGTAATCTCATTGTATACTTTGTATAACATTGGATAGATACATACAATCATTTTGTATAGGGTCGGTTGACCTAATTTTTACGGAGACTCCTAGCATGGAGGGACACTCGGTTCAAACAAACCATGTAAAATATTTATAGAAATACATTTAACTTTATCAAAAAAAAAAAGTAAAAAAGTGAGTATTAATGACAAAAACAATTTTTAATCTTTACCATAATGTAAAGAATATTAAAAAATGCATTACAAACAAAATTCCTTATTTTTAGGAATTCATATACATTTTTTGAAATTTTTTTTTTAAGTACCGATCAATCACCAAAACCTCCCAAAACCGGGACCGTCCACTAGCCGATTCCGATCTAACAGAGCGATTAGCGGTTAGATCGCTCGGTTTTTCTAGCAATGAGTGAAACTAGAGTACATTCCAGTTGTTGGCACACACCTAGTAGGAATCCGCTCACTTCGGAGAGGCATAATAAGCTTATTTACATTTATTACAACTTGAACCTCCGAGAGCGACAAATAAGAATGAAGATTGAAGACTACAACCTGATCGACCTAGATACAATTTTTGTCACAAATACAACAGAACAATAAGTGGTGGAGGAAGAGAAGCCAGTGTTATGCAAGAGAGTATTCCTTGAGGCAATTGGCAAGCTAGATGAAGAAGAAGGGTGAGGAGCAAGAAAGAGGAAGCAGCCTACCAACATATCCACAATTTGTTGGAGATACAGGTGGTGTTGCACAACTGTTGAAGGAGAGTGAGGACGGGGTATGGGGAGAAATGAAAGAGATGATGATTCTGAGGCCACCCTATCCCAACCAAGACATCCACAGCCCGAGACCAACAGCAAGAGGGTGGGGGTGAGCACGAGGGATGGACTTCGGGGATTTTGGGCTAAGACCACAGCAAATCACAAACCCCTAGGGATTTGGGCATAGTTACCTGGACACTAATGTGGATGATTTGTTCATAGATCGACTCAATGTATTGTCTCACCAATTCAATGAGTGGCCTGACCAAGATGAAGAATAACATCGTCTTCCATGTTGGTATTAGGTTGTATTACCAGAATTGTATGCTTTATTGTAATCCATGTATGATTATATACTTCATCCAAGATGATTGTATACTCTTCTTATGAGATGTGAATCTAATGGTTAACAAACATTTATACAAGGAACAATGTCTCAATATTCACATATTGATGCAAAATAATGAAAGTCTACCCCATTTCTCTTTAGAATCCCAAAAAACGTATTTCTAATGATTTGTATTTTTTTTTCCCAACCAATCCACAGATATGGACCGTCGATTCACTGCTCTAGAGTGGTTTTTGGGTTGCCCAATCTAGGTCACGAATTCGTTTTTTAGAACACAGTAAGAAAGTGATTGTGAATGACACAAAGTAGAGACCAAAAAACCCTTGAAGTTGTTGGGTGGTGGGTAATTTTTGCCAACTTTTAGCCTAGATTTATTTCATTTCATAAAGCAACTTGTAGAGGTGTGGCATCCCACCTATATATAAAGATCAGCGCAATTAATGTTGTGTGGCACCTCTCTTCTTTGTCCTCTTTGAAATTAGCATTTGGGAACTTTTTATTTCCTATGCATCTATTTGGAATGGGCCTTTTACAGGAGTACTGACCAGATTGGGTAGTGAGTGCATCATTCCATCTATGCATCTAAAGCAGCAAGCTAGCACATTGGGCCTGAGGAACCAGCATACCAGTTTAATCATGTCCATAGATTCCAAGCCTTGTTTATGAGAGTTCAGATTCCAAGCAAAGTTGGTCTCACAAAAGGTAAGTGAAGAGAACCACACCTATTACAGCAATTTTTTAATATCCTACATCAAAACTTGCAATCTTTGCATGAGAGTCAAGATCTAAAAGAGTCATTCGTCAAACTGTGTGAAACTTAGCAACTCTTAGACATTGTATTGATCATCTTCTCTCGCCTAATGATTAACGAAAAGCATCTCACATGTCAGGTACTCAAAACCATGTCTCTAACTGCCAAGAAACTGAAGCCATTGCTTTGGCAATGCAAGGTCATCAGACTGAAAGATTCCTAGAAATTGATCAAACCAGAAGATCAGAGCCACTTTACTTTATACGCAAAAAATCCTTGGTTATTGCATGGGGAATGTGAAGAAGAGCATGAACTATTCCAGTGTGCACAGCAGGAAGTAGTGTCTCAGTTCACATGGAAATGAGGCACAGATCAGCATCATATAATTCGGGCTAATCATTACTATGGGTAGGTGGTAGAAACTAAAATTGGGCTTTGTAATTGGTTCATCTTGGGACATCTAGCAATGTTGAAGGATAATATGATCATCTTCAATTTGATCTTGTTGAGGGATTAAGCAAATTCCAACAACTGATAACGAAAAGAAAAACAAGACCCAAAAGATGCAAGCTACTACTTTACTTTCCTGCTTTTATTTATTTTCATTTTTTTTATCTGCTGCAATTGAGGTGATCAAATGAATGTAATAAGTAATGATTTTGAAATGGAAAGTTTTTGGCCATCCCATAAACATGCTCTCCCATAGAATTTTCAATTTACTACTCATATACAACAAGAGGACTATAGCTATGAAAACAGGATGGAATATCCAGTTTTGTACTCCTCCAAAATCACAAGTCAATTATAATGATGAAACACATAATTCTCCCAAATAAAGTTGTAGTTTGTGTATAAACAGCAAAGACTCTCCAAAGTCTAGCAATTCTACTATTAGCATAATCTAAAGTTAAGGATTGTCTAAAGACCACTCATTTTAATGAATCTAAGTTCAGTTACCAAGATGTCCAGGACATAGGCCCTAATAAATGCTCTGAAACAATTCACACAAACATCATTCAACGCATTTTCATCTTTTAAAGGATCCCTATTTAACAAACCATGACAAAAAAGGGCCCATATATAAAAAAGCAGTCACCAAAAAGAGATGCAATTTCTCAAAGTAATTTCCAAAAACAAAATAGAAATAAGGGTTTCACACCTTTTGATGGATTTAACGAGATCAGCTGCAGAAGGGTGGCGCATCCTGTCCAAGAAGTCATGGCAAGTAAGAGGAGCAGTGGCCGCACTGAGAAAATCTGAATTCTCCATTAATAAACAAAATCTTCAGCGAACCAGACAACCTCCAAGCTCCTAAAGTTCACACATGACCATTTGAAACGTAGAACCGTCTAATGAAACCGACCATAGAAGACTCTGCAGAAAACCCTAAAATGCAACTTATTCCGACTGATTTTGCTTCTGAATAGAATGAAAAAGGAGAGTGTGATATAAGAAAGAAAGAATAGTGTGGGTTATGCGCTATTGGACATAGAAAGAGGTAGTCCTAGGTTTTGGATCCCGGGCTCCAAAGCCAATGCGACGCGTCAACAACAACAAAACCTCGAATTGTTGGAAGCGCATGAATCACTTAAGACTCTGGTAAGGTGATTGGTCTTCGAAAGGGGAACAAGAGAGAGACGATTACAATCAGAATAGGGAATCCAAGAGAGAGACTGCTATGGTGACCACAGTTCGTCCATGAAAAATTAAGGGAAAATAAAAAAATAAAAAATAAAGAATACTTTTTATGCAACTTATCCGGCTAACATTCTCTCACTTTTTAAAAAAAAAACAAACTCCCTATGCAAATAACCCCTTATCCCAAAAATTAAAAAAAAGCACAACTACCCTTACTTTTTTTACCCATTACCCACACCTCTCTCCATGTTCAAGTGCGTTCCGACACGGTAACCCACCGCTCTAGCACTACGTAAGTGGGCTCTGGCATTCCGAGTCATAAGGCTTCGGTACCGTTTAAGTGTACTTCGCTAATGTGTTATGGGAAGGGCACAATATTTCGTTAATGTAATACAACACTCCGACACTGTGTAAGTATACTTCGACAGTGTAACATAGCGCTTCGACACAACGTAAGTGCGCTCTGGCATAATAGCATTATGACTGACAAGGCTCCGGCACTATTTAAGTGCACTCTGGCAACAAGAAGGGCATTTTCGTTTAAAAAATGAACTTTTTCCCTTGAGGTTATTTGCATAAAAAGTTTGGTTTTTTGGAAAAAAGTGAGAGAGAAAGTTAGTTGGGGTAAGTTACATAAAATGTATATTTTGGGGGGCTTTTGTCATTTTTCCAAAAAATAATGAGAGAGAGAAAAAAATAAAGGAAAATAAACAATAAAAAAACAACAAAACAAAACACAAAGACTAAAGTTTCTATGCAACTTATCCCAACCTAACTTTTTCTCTCACTTTTTTCTCCAAAATAGACTTTTTATGCAAATACCCCCAATCAAAAAAATATATTAAAAAAAAATACCTAAACTACCCTCTCTTAACTACGACTCTCTCTCCTCTATTCCACCAAAATAGGGGGCTCTGGCACTGTATACGTGTGGTACGGCAATAGCACTCCAGCATTGCGGTCGGGCAATAAGGCTTCAGCACTGTATAAAGTGTGGTACGGCAGTAGGGCTCCGGCACTATGTAATATACAGTCCGGCAATTGAAAATGGTGGTCCAGTAGTCGCAAAGGGTGGTCTGGCAATTGCGAACGGCGGTCCAGCAGTCGCAAAGGGCGGTACCGTAGTTGCAAAGGGCGGTTCAACCGTTGCAAAAGGTGGTCCGGCAATTGCAAAGGCCGTCCGGCACTTGTGCAGTATGGCAATGTGATGGTGTGCTCCAGCAATGCGCTACTAGTCCAAAAGTCAATGTTCAAAACTGATTTTTTTGTATATGGGAAGGGCATTTCTATAAAAAAAAAATGAACTTTTTCTCTTGGGGTTATTTGCATAGAAAGTTTGTTTTCGAGAAAAAAGTGAGAGAAAGATTTAGGTTGGTGTAAGTTGCATTAAAAAGTACGATCTTGGGGTTTTTTGTAATTTTCTCAAAGGTTAATGACAACGTGCGTGCCAGAGAAAGAGGGAGGTGTGATAGGTTTGATTGATGATCAACATCAGAGGTACGGTGAAAGATTTCTCATATGGGAAATATACAAAAAGCCGGCCATGGACCTCATGATTAATCAATCAACGGTTGAGATGAGCCAACGTTCCAATAAAAAAAGTAGCTCATATCCAAATTAACTCGAGGGAAAAGACATAAATCTAAGCTTGCTTGGGTGTGGTTTGTATAGAGCTGGGGCTCTAAACAATCCACGTTGAGCACACGTTCAAATAGTGAGTATCGTGAAATGTGGTTTCAATAATGGAAATTTTTGTGATCATCTTAAAATATATATTTCATCTTTATTTATAAAATTTAAAGTTTCAAAAATAGTATAGTTCGAGCAGATCTATGAAAATCTTGAAAATTAATAGTTAAAAAATGCATTACAAGATGCATTATTTCCAAAACTTGAAATCCATGTTTTTGTTCATGTCCATGCATCTTGATGTTGAGATGATCAATTTGAAGATATTTGAGCATCAAATCAATCAACTTCTGTTAGTGAAATTTTTGAGATGCACTCTAATTTGATTGTTTAGAGCCTCGGCTGTATATAAACTTTTTCCAACTTTAATGGTCCTTTATACATCCTTGTGCCATACAGCCCATGAACCTCCAAAATTCAAAAAGAAATGGGACATAATTCCCTAATTTCATTTTTTTAGCTTTTTCTTTCTCTAAATTGCCTCTCTCTTTTTTCACTTATACCCCCACAATCCAAATCGCTTCTTGTTTTCCGTTGTCTCTCTTCTACTAAAGGTTCATGGTGGAGAGACATAACAAGATTAATCGATTGGGAAGGGATTTGGACTATGGGGGATTAGTGAAAAATAAAAGGACAAATTAGGTAAAGAAAAGGCCAAAAAAAGGGGTAGGGGGTTCTTTGATCTTGTGTTTAAAGTTTAGGTTGTCTATGGGCTACCATGTACCCGAGGGTGTATATAAGATCATAAATTTCGAAATGGAGGTTTGTCTTTTTTTCCCTAACTCAATGAGGAGACATTTAATGGACACCATATGTACCCAAATTCATGTGATTGCTTAAGGAATGACATTTTTTTATTATTCTTTCTAAAGGAAAAATAGTCAACCCCCTCCACACTAGGTAGATATTCCCCATGATCACCTTGCATAATTAGTGAATCAGGGACATGTATTGACAAACCCAAAAAACAAAAAAATACAACAGGGGAAAAGTTATATAAGATTGACGCTTTAAAGTGTAGAATCAAGGTGAACCTCAAAAATACATTGAAAATGTTGTTTTGGCTTGAAAAACAATTTAATTGATCAGCTTGACATCGAGATGTATGGTGTTGACAGTTATAAAAACCAGATATTTAGTTTCTTATGTTGAGTTTCTTATTTTGTGGGATTACTATTGTAGTGAGGTTTGTTTCCTAAAAGACAATCATTGTAACTTTGTAAATATCTGGTAAACCAGAGTAATCCCTTATGAATGAGATACTAGTTTACACTCTGTAGACATAGGCACTATTACCGAACCACGTATATATTGTGTTGATTTTTCTTTTATCTCTCCTTTATCTTTATTTCTTTTATTATAAATTCTAGAGAAAATTATGCATATATCCGTTATATTATGCGTTATTACAAATCCACCTTTCAGTTTCCGTTATTACCTCCATGTCCTTTTTTTCACTTTCATAACGAGATTTTTTTTAAAAATATGATTTACCCAATTTCGGGTGTTGAACAACAGAAATCAAAAAATTTCGGTTTTTCAACAATCGAAAACGGGAATAGGTCTTTTAACCTTCCCGCTCTAGTTACGGTTGTTCAACAACCGAAATTAGGGTTTTCTGGTGTTGAAAAACCGAAAATATAATTTCAATTTTTCAACACCCGAAATTAGTTGGGGCTCTTTTTTAAAAAAAAAAAGAGAACTATTATTGGGCTGTTACGGTCGAAGAACATCCGAAAATACTCCATCCCCCTCTTTTCTAATTTTTCTTACATACTTAACCTAAATAACTATATAATTTGGACACTAGCATTTTGACAGAGAAATAACGATATTTGATGCATTTTTTGTTCATTTGGCGGATTCCAAATTTGTAGTGAAGGTATGTATTATTTGAGGTTTTTATAACTTTAATTTTGGGATTTTTATAACTGTGAGTTTGTGGTGTTTTTTTAATTTTTGAATGATACACATGAACTATTGATTTATGTTTGTTTATTATATATTGTTCAAGAATTTGTAAATTTGGGGTTAATTATAAATCAATATCAATAACTGAATATAGTTAAATGTGTTGTTGTGCCAATGCCTATGACAATATATTTTGATTATTACGAGAGATTTCGATTATTTTTTTAAGCTTTTGAATGTTGTTTGTATCATTTTTCATTTTGGGGATTTCGTTATTCAGTAGTTGCATATGGTTGTGTATTGTGGTTGTATGGAAATGAATCCATATATAAATTGAAATATATAGATGTTATTATGTTTGTGCAGTATCTATTGATTACGCCTTTGTAAATTTGGGGTTATTGAGAACTTCAAATTTGGGGGTTTTATTATAAATTGATATCAATAACTGAATATAGTTAAATGTGTTATTGTGCCAATGCCTATGACAATATATTTGGATTATTACGAGAGATTTCTATTATTTTTTAAGCTTTTGGATGTTGTTTGTATCATTTTCATTTTGGGGATTTCGTTATTCATTAGTTGAATATGGTTATGTATTGTGGCTATATGTAAATGAATCTATATGTAAATTGAAATATATAGCTGTTATTACGTTTGTGTATTATCTATTGATTACGAATTTGTAAATTTGGGGTCATTGAGAACTTCAAATTTGGGTGTTTTATTAGTTGAATGGGTTTGTGTTTTTGTAACTATATGTAAGTGAATCCATCTGTAATTTGAAATATTTTGTGATTATATGTAAATGAATCTATCTATAATTTGAAATATATTGCTTAATATAGCACCCTCTGTTATAATTGAAGACGTATGACTTATGCTATGTTGGACTTGTAATTTCAAATTTAGTAGCTTAATATGGATTTTTATATGTTTCTTTGTGTTGTTGGATGTTGTTGTTTGTAGTTTGTTATAAATAACATTTGAGTTATAATTAAAAGCAAAAAACAATAGTTGTTTTTATTTCTTCCCCTTTTAACCAATCTTTTAGTTGTATGAAATGGAGTTTTAATGAACGTGTGCGGGTTTTGAAGTTCAATATTTCTTATAGCGTAAATTTTGACTAGGTATAGAGATGGTACAGAGATGTATAGGTACATTGTCTTGGTTATCATATAAGAACAAAAATTTTGCCTCCTTTTATACTTCATGCCCATTCCATTGTTATTGATATATATTTATTGATATATGGATTACATACGATCTCATTCTATTGTTAATGATATATGATTTACTCATATATGGATTACATACAAGTTGTAGATGTGTTAGTAACTCCATTTATAGTTGGATATGTAAATTTATTATCACATTTTTGTCTTAGAGTAGTAATGTGCATGAAAATGCATAATGCAATTTTAATATCCATGATGAGTTATTGTTGTCTTGATTTCAGTCAATATGAGTCGTGTCCATCTAGAGGGGGGATACCCAGGAGGTCCTCAAGACCCCAACTTGCTACAGCTACATCCAAACCATTCATCATATTACATATGGGAAGGAAATGCATATGAATTTATTCATCTGCTATTTCCATAAGTTTGTTATATTTTAATAAATTTTCAATTGCATATGGGAAGTACATGTGTACATATAATGTGACTTGTATGTGTTATATTTGTTATATTTCAGGAAAAGCAAGAAATTAGAATCGATGAGAAGACATTTCAATTGAACAATTGGCCAGTAACTGAAGAGCAAGTTCAATTAGTGAATGCGTCTTGGTTAGGTGCTCTGTCTATCATTCGACCAGGTCGAATTGATCATCCATTGGTTGCGGCCAATGCAGAAAGGTGGCACTCAGAGACCAATTCCTTCCACTATAACATTCAAATCGGTGAGATGACACCAGCTATATTTGATGTGTACAAGATTTTAGGATTGTTTGTGGATGGTGAGCCTGTTACATGCCGTCCTATCAATGACCTACGCAAGTTCATAGAGGATAATTTGGGTATAATCCCCATTGAAGGCAACTTGATAACTATAAAACATTCATGATTGAAGGCTAATTTTTGGGAATTGCCACTTGATGCATCCCTTGTACAAATAGCCAAATATACTCGAGCCTATCTACTCTTCCTAATTAGCTCTACCATTTTCACTGATGCATCAGTTGCAACAGTCCCAACAAGGTATCTGCAATTTGAAGATATTGAGCAAGCTAACAGATATGCATGGGGTGCTGTAGCCCTCGCATATCTATATTGTTCGCTTGGAAAAGCTTATACTTTCAAGCGAAGACATTTCAGTGGTTTTGCCACTCTTATGCAAGTTTTTGTATAGATATAAGCATAATACTTTAAACTACTTTGAAATATTTTTTTAACTTTTCATATCTTGATATAATGCAGTGCTAGTCTTATGAGCATATTATGCATATGAGACCCATACCACATAGTATATCTCTAAATATGCCAAGGACAAAAAGGTGGGAGTCACCCAAGCATTATTATGGCAATCCACATAATTTGATGCCTCCCATTAGACAAGAGTTAGATAACCTCCAACCAAATGAGGTCAGTTTGTACTTTGATATTCAATACGTTCAATTATAGTTTGGTATTTGTAATTTTTGTATTGACTGATTGTCATACGTGTGATTGCACTTCATATAACAGGTAATATGGAATCCGTACTTCAAGTCTGATGAAGCAATTTCAGATGATAGGCATGAGGCATTCGAAGCTGCAATGTGCGTAATCTTTGATGATATTATCGAGCCATATATGTCAGATCGTGTTTGTCGCCAATTTGGAGCTAAGCAGGGCATTCCAAGAAATCATTTCTCTGTTGGTAAGAGGTCCAGCAAATATGGTGAGCAGAGAGATTGGCGAAATGTCAATTCTAACAAGATTCATCATTGGTTATCTTGCTATGATCACATGATGACAAACATTGAAGTTAATACTGTGAATGGGTTGGCCTCACAGGAGTACAAGGCATGGTACAACCGAGTGTCTCATCCTATCATACACAATGTCGCTAACCCACCTATTGATATTTTGCAACATCATAACCAAGAAGAAGAAGAGGTGGTTCCTGCACATGAATCACAATATATAATAAGACCTCGAGGTTATGAGGATGATTTGGTATGCATATTTTAACCTACAAATTATTTTAGTTTTGTATTTGTCAATCAGTTTGTATGTTTATTAGCCTACAAAATGTTTTTGCAGGTTAGTGCAGTTCAGGCTAGTACAACCATATTATCAGAGGCACTTACACTTAGACAGAAGTGGTACCCTAAAGTATATAGTCACGTTAACGCGTTTGAAATGTTGTCTAAGTTTGTGCCAGCTAACATGGAAGATATGGAAGCCATGATGGAATTGTTACAACGTGAAGTTAATGAAGAAGCTATACAAGAAGTAGTGGGTAAGAGTAGTTGAGCTATTGTTGATGACTTGGCTCTATCCACACAACCTGTAGTTGAGGAGCATAGAAGACATAACACGAGACAGAAGCAGTATCAGCCAAAGAGAAGGCGGCATCCATAATTGTATTTTTTTAGCAATGTAATGGTCATTTTACCGTTGTAATATTATGAAAGGACAATGTAATGGTCATTGAATACAATTGTATTGTTTCTTAAGGATGTTGTAAATGACTCTAATTTTTTGGGAATTCTTTGTACTTAGTCGTATTATATATAGGGTGTGGTTTCTATAAGGTTGCAACCTTAAACAATCCAATTAAGGTGCACCTCCTAATTTTATCATAACATGCATTAAAAATGCTTATGATAAAATGCATCTAAAAATGCACCTCCTAATTTTATCATAACATGCATCTAAAAATCTATTTTCACATCTAATTATAAAATTTTAAACTTTAAAAATGTTAAAATCAAGTAGATCTATATGGAAATCTTCAATGTTCAAGTAGATCTATAAACATTTGAATATTGTTTTAAATGTTAAAAAATGAATGTTCAAGTAGATCTATAAACATAACAGTAAAATACTGTTTAGAATGTTAAAAAAAGAAAAAAAAACATTTTCGTCTGTTGAACACCCGAAATTGCTCTAATTTCAGTTGTTCAACAACCGAAATTTTGATTTCGGTTGTTGAACAACCAAAATTATAGAAATTTCAGTTGTTGAAAAACCAAATTTCTGACTGTAAATTCCATAAGCTCCTTGGATTTTTACAGTCAGAAATTCGGTTGTTCAACAACCGAGATTCTGACTCAAAAAAATGTTCATTTCGGTTGTTGAAATCAACATTTCGGTTCAAGAACCGAAATCAACATTTCTGTTCAACAACCAAAACAACCAAAATTTTGATTCAGAAAAATGTTCATTTCGGTTGTTGAAATCAACATTTCAATTGTTCAAACACCAAAATTCTAATTAAAAAAAACGGAATCAACATTTCGGTTGTTCAACAACCGAAATTCTAATTAAAAAAATGGTTGATTTCGATTGTTCAACAACCGAATTTCTGACTGTAAAAATCCAAGGAGCTTTTGGAAGTTACAGTCAGCAATTCGGTTGTTGAATAACCGAAATTGCTAGAATTTTGATTGTTCAACAACCGAAATTTTGATTTCGGTTGTTGAACAACTGAAATTCTAGTAATCTCGATTGTTCAACAACCGAATTTCTGACTGTAAAAATCCAAGGAGCTTTTGGAATTTACAGTCAACAATTCGGTTGTTGAATAACCGAATTGCTAGAATTTCGGTTGTTGAACAACCGAAATTAGAGAAAGTTCAGTTGTTCAACAGCCAAATTTTTTTTTTTTTCATTTTTTAACATTCTAAACAATATTTTACAATGTTATGTTTATAGATCTACTTGAACATTTATTTTTTAACATTTAAAACAGTATTCAAAACAGCATTTTACAACGATCTAACTTGAGAATTCTTGAGTTGAACCAGTAGGCTTGGGATTAGTCCAAGTCGGATTTAAAACTATGACATAGACATTGTTACGTTTTCTTTTATTTGCCATACAACACTTGTTTGTGCTATTTCATTTCCATCTTAGGAAAATATTTTGTAGGGTCATTGTTTGTGCTATTTCTTTTCCATCTTAGGAAAGCATTTTGTTGTGCACCAAATAAGCTGCAAATTGTTCATACCTCTTTGGAAGGACTAGATTCCTAGCCATATATATAGCAATTTCAGTTGTTCATAAGCATTTTTAAATCACTCATTTTATTAATTCCACACAAGATTGACTGCTAAATCACTCATTTCATTAATTCATCAAATTGTTAATTCCATTCTAACACATAAGATTGACAACAAATAATTCACTCTATGTATGCCTTCCTATTATGACCCACTGTGCGCATCGTTTGCATTTTATAGGCCTGGTGATGGGTTGTTCAGTCTCATATATTTTTCGTCGTTTTTTTGGTCTACCAGGAAGGTCTGTCGTCCTTAATGGCAACATTGTACGGTTGAACATACCAGTCAACTCAATATCATCCAGGACAGGCCCAAAGGGAGTTTGAAAGGCCCTTTTAAATGTTTCAACTGTTAAATACTAAAGGCAGTACGCTGTGGGATCCAAATTCATACGCTTAATAGCCGCAATCGCATGAGTACATGATATGTCACTCAGTTACCATTATCTACAATTGCATGTCTAATGAATTAAATCGACAGCGTACTTCTTCCCAAGATAGTAGATCTCAAGCTGTGTATCCATGGTAGATATAACTGTATGAAAAAATCTAGCCTCCATCTTTCGCAAGTCCAGTAAATCTTGGGCTTTTGGTACTGGCTGGTCGGTCCAACTATTACCTAACTCCATCTTCTTTTCAAACCTGGTCATCAACTATACCATTATTTCTTCACACATTGTAATGTTCGGCTTATCTCGAACAGACATTATCCAAGCATTGGATGACTCGGCTATATTAGAGGTAAGATGATTGTATCTTGTCCCTGTAAAATAAGCATCTGCCCAATATTCGGGACGGATATTCTTAATCTACTCATATGCATCTGGGTCGACACATTTTATGTCAAATATAATTTTTTCAAACCCACTAATGGTTGCTTTACGGGCAGCCTTCCAAAACAACATGAGCAATACTTCAATGTTTGCTGACATGAAGCCCTTGAAGTTCTCTCCCATATATCGTATGCAGAATGCTGGAAAACACATGCGAAAGCATTTTTCTATGGCTTATGGTAGAATTTTCTGTCGATCTGATATAATTGTTAAGGCAGACAAATTAGAAAACTCATATAATAGCTCACTCAGTATACTAAAAAACCAATACCAACTCTGGTAGTTCTCCTTCTCGACTACTGTAAATGCCAAAGAAAATAGCCAATTATTTGCATCTATAAAAATGATGCACAATAATATGCCTTGATACTTTCTTTTTAATAATGTCCCATCAATACCAATTAGTGACATGCATCCATTAACAAAACCCATGATGCATGGACGGTAAGCAATGAATAATCGTTTGAACCTGTTTTCATCTATGTTGATGCGAACTACGGTTCCTGGGTTGGTTATTCGAAGCTTCTACGCATAGAAGGGGAGGTCATGATATTGTTGTTCTTGTGATCCATCTATCATATCTCTAGTAAACTCTTTTCCCCGCCAAGCTTGCATGTAGGAAAGCCTGACGCCGTGATCGCATTAAATAACATTTACAATATCTTTAGCTTTAAGTTTTGGTTAGTCAATAAGGCGAGCATTAATTTTTTGACCACCCAATCACCACGAGCTAGTGGCTGATGGACCCTCCTTAACCATAGATTTAACTTTGAAGTAAGTCGTACCGCCAACTCGTAAGCATCGCCAACTCGTAAGCATCGCACTTGCCATGTGCATCCCTCTGCCTTACAACTTGCCCATACCCATCCCAATTCACTTTTGTCAAACTTCAGAATAAAATTATTGTGAATTGCAAAATCTACAAGATGATGCTGACATTCATTGACACTTTCAAAAAATTGTCCTATATTCAATTGAACCTCATTACCAACTCCTCTATATGGGCTCTTTAGTGGTTCAATATCCTCCATATCACGCTTTGGTACATGCTCAAGGTCAAGCGCCACTTTAATGTTTTGATCTTGATCAGGTAAAGTGTTACGTCGACTATTGACAAAAGATATAGTGTAAGATGAAGCAACAATAAAATTTCTATGCATAAAAGAATAAATTAAAGCAAATTATATATGAAAAATTAAATTATAGATATACCTAGTTCTTGAAGATGGACATTCACCAATAGATTCTTGTTCTGGCTCCATTGTAGATGCAATATATACAACAATTTTTGAAGATTCCCCTCCCAACATAAAAGATACATCTACATCATCACTTACATCAATCAAATCAAGCCCACTAGAAAGACTTGTGTTGTGGTACCTAATAGTTAAATTGTTTGGATCACACATTGTTAAATTACCGAAATGACTTTTTATTTCCTCCAAAGAACTATTTCCATTATACTTCGTAACCTTCAATTTCCCCCCCTTGTAAAAAATACGACCATCATCTGCATTCATCTCAAATGACCCCCCATATCGGAATACCAGTTGCACTCCCTCAATAACCATCGTCAATGCTACTGTATTAAATGAATAACAAAATTTGTGTCACTATAAATTGATACAATAAAGAATACAAAAATTTTGGATATTTCTAACTACTTTATGGTTCATAAAAAGTGAGTATTACATAACAAATTCAAATAGTGTACTACTATAAAAGGACAAATAATCAATAAAGAACAAAAATAACAAATACTCAAACAAACTCCAAATAAACAACAAATATGGACACAAACCAACAAGTTCAACAATTTTGACCCAGTACAATAAATAAAATGTATCAACATAAAACAAACAATACATATTTATACAAACAATAAGTAATTATACAAAGAAACAAGTTCAGCAATATTTTAACAAATATTACTTATTAATCAACAATACATCAAAATTACAAATATAGTACTATGATATTCTAGTCTATTCATTGCGACAAAACTAACAAAAAACAATAAAAAAACATAAGGCAAGAGAAAGTACGGTATCAATCACGACCGCAGAGCAATCTCGTGGGATACTGTATTAGACGTATGATATTATATTTCTCGTTTTTTCCCAACTTTATACCCTAAAAAACTTTCTTACAGTAGAAGCGCGCGAAGTATTGGCGTGAACATTTTTGGTTAATCAAAAGCCGAAGTCCATAAATTTTCGGTTGTTCAAAAATTGAAATCATGCTTTCGGTTTTTGAACAACCGAAAATATAATTTCGGTTGTGAAAACAACGCACTCCATGGTTTCAAATTTTGAACAACCGAAATTAGGTTTTCGGTGTTGAAAAACCGAAATTAGATTTTCAGTTTTTCAACACCAGAAAACCCTAATTATGGTTGGTAAACAACTGTAACTAGAGCGGGAAGGTTAAAAGACCTATTTCCTATTTTCGGTTGTTGAAAAACCGAAATTTTTTTATTTCAGTTGTTCAACACCCGAAATTGGGTAAAATTGTCTTTTTTTAAAAAATCTCGTTATGAAAGTGAAAAAGCAGACATGGAGGTAATAACAGAAACTAAAAAGTGGATCTGTAATAACGCATAATATAACGGATATATACATAATTTTCTCTAAATTCTGTATGGTATCAGAGCAGATTGATCTATCAGTAACGATCTATTGCTGACCGGGGGTCACTTCATCTCTCTCATTTTTTTTGTTTGCTTCATTGTGCAAGCATCGTGACCTTGATGTAAACCTTCCTTAGTACCTTCACCTTGCTTTCCATTGTGGGACTTTGTTATGCGTGAGGAGACCTAGAAGCCAAATATTGCATTATGCTCAAGTATGCAAATTTGCTTTATGCGTGAGGATAGCAGGTCCATCATCAAATTTCAATGAAATTTTCTTTATGCATGAGAATACAAATTTGCTTTCTATAAAATTTCCTCATCTCATTGAAACTGAGGAAAGCCCTTTAGAGGTCGTTTGGTACCTAGAAATCTATTACACAACAATAGATTTCAAGGAACTATGACATTCTACCGTTTGGGTACACTTTAATAGTAAGGAAATGGAAAGAGATTACCCTAGATTTCCCCAAAAATCACAAAACGATTACGCGTGGTGAGGGTGAAAAATTTATTACGGCTTCACAGGTAATATTTGGTGCACCTCTCTCTCCCCTATCACCGCTTAAAAAAATGGCAATCCATCATTTTCCTTTTCTCAAACACGTTTGAGTAACTTTCTCTCTTCTTGAGCCATAATAACTGGTTTACATATGTGCTCCCTCCCTTTTTAAGCCCGACTCCTCTCTCTTGAGCCCTAATAACCAGTTTGCATAAGGTGATCCCTCCCTCTTTAACAAGTTATTTTCTTGAGCCATAATAACTGGTTTGTAAAGGTACTCGCTCCCTCTCTAAACCCATGCTCTCTCTCTCGAGCACTAATAACTGGTTCTCTAAACCCACCCTCTCTCTCTTGAGCACTAATAACTGACTCTCTAAACGTGCCCTCTCTCCCTTGAGCACTAATAACTTGTTTGCATAGAGTGATCCCTCTCTCTCTCTAAGCCCGCCCCCTCTTTCTCTTGAGCCCTAATAATTGGTTTGTATAAGGTGATCCATCCCTTCTCGCTCTTGTGCACTAATAATTAGTTCTCTAAACCCACCCTCTCTCTCTTGAGCACTAAAAACTTGTTTACATAAAGTTATTCCTCTCTCTTTAAGCTCGCCCCCCTCTCTCTCTTGAGCACTAATAACTTGTTTGCATAAAGTTATCCCTCTCTCTTTAAGCTCGCCCCTTCTCTCTCTTGAGCCCTAATAACTGGTTTGTATAAAGTGATACCTCCCTCTTTAACATGTTATTTTGGTGTAGATAAGCCCTACCTCTTTAATCTCCTCCAATGTCTCAAAATTTTCTACTGCAATTACCAAACCTTCTAGTTTACTAATCAAACTTCTTCCCATTTTTTAACTTGTACCATAAAAGATTTGAATTTGGTATCATAAATTTATTGCTTATTTGAAATTATATAGAGACGTTTAAAAGACTTCTATAAAAAAATAAAAATAAAAATAAGGCTTATCACGATAAAAATATGTTATTCCAATCATATTAGTCCAATGACTTATCATGTTGAAACCAAAGTCTAATCATGTTAGAAAACATGTGATTCCATGCAAGTACCAAAGGCATGCAAAATAAGTAGAAAATGGTGTGATGACTTTAGAATGATACAAGTTAATACTAAAAAATGTTTTTGGATTGGTGATGATGTTAATTTTAGAAAATCTTTTTGGAATGGTGTGATGATGACTTAATTCCATATTTCAGTAGAATTTTGTAACAAAAAAGAACGAAATGATAGTTTGTAGGCAAGTGCTGGTAAGATATTAGTAATGCATTTCCCACATTTCTTCCAGACATGGCCAAACAGTAACCATGTATTTCCCAAGTTGCATCTAAATACTACTCAAACAGTAACAATCCATTTACAGGTAATATATTACGCAATAATATATTTCACAGACAATATATTTCTAGGTATCCAAACGGCTCCTTACTGTTTAGTTAATCTATCTTCATCGAAGGTTGAGGATATCATCTTCGTTGATGCATTGGAAGCTCATACGATGGTTTCAAGTTGCAACTGTATTCTTATTGACAAAGCACCTCTTTCATTCCTTGTGCACATCAGATTGAACCTTCAAGGGTTAATTATTGGATACATATTGGCAATTTTTAGAGAGAGGAATAATAATACTTATTTGGGTCTTTGATTGTTTCTGATTGAGGCATCTTCTACTTTGATCAAGTCAGGCTTCTGGTTACCTTTATCTTCTTGTAAATGGTTGATTCAGAAAATAACTCCAGCATGAAACTTAATATTGTTCATTTGAATAAACTTAATTATCTTGTTTGGTCGATAGCTGTTTCTCGTTCTCTCTTTGGAAAATCTAAACTTGGATACATAATTAGGAATAAAATCATGAATTTTGCTCTCAAAACCTTTGAAGAAAGTGTTGAAAAATCCTCCTTAGTTGCTAATAATGAGAAATATGAAAAAAAAAAGCATCAAATAATGGTGGGGGTAGAAACCCAAACAGATCTTTCGCTTAAACCGCAACCACTCAAACTCATCACTGCAATTGTGATCATTATCATCAGCTAAGTAACAACAATCACTCTTCTTCTACACAAGATCTTTCTTCTCCATTCCCAGACACAGGTAACCCTTCTGCTTTTATGGTTTCCTGTGACACTTTTTATTGGATAATAGACTCAGGGACCACATATCACATGATTGGCAATTTACAATATCTATTCAACCTAAAAAATAAT
>NW_006498888.1:104723-119950 GCF_000471905.2 Amborella trichopoda
GCACGAATTGCAATGTTATTTTTTCTTTCAACTCCATGACTTTCCAAGACCAGGCCATGGGAAGGAAGGTTGGTGAAGGAAGACAGTCTCATTGGTTATATTTATTTAATCAGGAGAATAAGACTTTAGTTGCCAGTCAATATAATCATGATATTAATAAATTATGACATTTGAGATTTGGACACCCCTCAGATAAAGTTTTAACAATTTTAATGCCCTCTCTATCTTTAAACTCTAACTCTTGTAAAGTCTGTAAATTCTCTAAACATACAAGACTTCTTTTTCAGTCTTCTATGCATGTTTCAAAGGAAGCACTTTTTTTTTATACATTCTGATGCGTGGGGACCATCCCCAGTTGATTCTTATATCGGCTTTAAATACTTTGTTACTTTTATTGATGACTGATCTTGTACTACTTTGGTATATTTATTGAAATAAAAAACAAAAGTTTTCCCTGTGTTCAAAGAATTTTCCAAACTGATTTCTACTCAATACAATGGTAATATTGGAATTTTGCGAACTGATAATGGCACAGAGTATATAAACAAAGTTTTTTCTGAGCATTTATTGAATCTTGGTATTATATACCAAACTTTGTGTGTTGGAACACCTTAGCAAAATTGAGTTGCTGAAGAGAAAAATAGACACCTTTTGGAAGCTACAAGGTCTTTGATGTTTCAGATGCATGTTCCACAGGTCTGAAGCTATTTTAACTGTTTCCTATTTGATTAACAGCCTTCCAAGTAAAATTTTTAAGGATAAGTCTCCCATGAAATTTTGAAAAATATAAGAATTGATTTGTCTCATTTGCGAGTATTTGAATGCGTGTCTTATGTTCATGTGGCTAGGCACAATCAGGATAACTTGATAAGCGTTCTAGTGGATGTATTCTTCTTAGATATTTCTCTACTCAAAAGGGATACAATTGTTATGATCCCACGACTAGAAAAATGCATATTTCCAAAGACATTCAATTTGTTGAAACAAATTCCTATTTTCATGACATATTGAAGAGTGGTTTGGAAAATAGGACTCAAGGATAATGTTCAAGATGTCATTTGCCATTCTCAGATATTAGCACAAGTGATGTGTTCAACACAACCGGAACAAGTCATGATGATTAAGCCAAGTTGCAGATACTAGAAGACTCCATCGTGGCTAAGGCTCCACCTGATCTCCCTTGCGTATCTCTTCTCATATATCTCAACCTTCTTTTAGCCTTCAAGATTTTTATACTTATCATGCAGTTTCTTATCCTGTTTAAAATGATATTTCTAATGAAAATATCTCTCCTGGCTATTTTGCTTTTTTTAGTTTTATTTTTAATCATTCTGAGCCAACTAATTTTCAAAATGCTATTTCTCAACTTGTGTGGAGTGCATGAAAGAAGACTTTCAAGCACTTGACAAGAACTATACTGCGGACATTGTCACGCTATTTAAAGGGAAGAAAGCAGTTGGATGTAGATGAATTTATAAAATTAAATATAATAGTGATAGGCCTGTTGAGAGGCATAAGACCAGGTTGGTGGCCAAATGATTTACCCAAACTTATGGAGTCAACTATAAAAAGACTTTTGCACCAGTTGCCAAGATGAATATGATTCATGTTCTTTTGTTTATCGCAATTAATTATGGATGGTCTCTGCATCAAATAGATGTTGAAATGCTTTCATTCATGGTGACCTTCAATAAGACGTCTCTATGAGTCTTCCTTCAGACTATTTTAAAGAAAATGAAAAAGGATTTGTATGTAAATTAAAGAAGGCTTTGTATGGACTTAAATAATCACCTCACGCATGGTATGCCATACTCAACTCAGCCTTGATGAGCGTCGGATTTTTTAGAAGTTTAACCGATGCTTCGATGTTCACAAAAATTGGAACTTCATGTGCAACAGTTGTACTCATTTATGTTGACGATATTATCATTACAAGTAATGATTAAAAACATCATGAAACTTAAAAATTATCTTCACAAGAAGTTTTACATCAAAAATCTTGGACAACTAAAGTATTTTTTTGACATTGAAGTAACACATTAAAAAAAATGACTATTTACTTCTCAAATAAAATATATATTAGATATGTAGAAAGAAACTGGGAAATTGGGTATCAAACCCGTTGACACTCCAATTGATAATAATTGCAAAATTAATTCCACAAATGAAAAACCTCTTGAAGATGTGGGGCCGCTTTCAAAGACTTGTGGGCCAATTGATTTATTTGACTGGGATATGACCAAATATAATGTATGCAGTTAGTTTTGTGAGCAATTTATGCATGCTCCTAGATCATGTCGTATCGAGGTTGTCGATAGGATTCTCATATCTTAAGTCGTCACCCGACAGAGATGTTTGGTTGAAATCGAATGGTTACATTGATATTATTCGTTATTTTGATGCTGATTGGGCAGGTAGTCCAATTGACAAGAGGTCCACTACCAGTTATTGTACATTGGTAGTTGGAAACTTAGTTACTTGAAAAAGCAAGAAATAAAATGTAGTTGCTTGATATAGTGCAGAAGCCTAATATAGAGCTCTGAACTTCAACTACAAGTGAATTGATATCTCTAAAATACCTACTTCGAGATATGGGGTTCCCAACGGTCAATCCAATAAAGACATTATGTGATAATCAAGCAGCAATGCATATAGCCTCCAATCCAGTTTTTCATGAAAGAAACAAGCACATAGAAGTTGATTGTCACTTTGTGAGATAAAAAGTTCAATAAAAAATTATTAGTACTCCTTATGTTCGAAGTGAAGACCAACTTGCAGACATGTTTACCAAAGTTATTACAAAGACAAAATTTCATTAGTACACATTACTATAAACGCCTCATCTTGAAAGTTAGCAAATTAAATGGTTTTCTAAACAATAGACAACCTTTGGATCACACTATCCCAGTAACCCCCAAACCATAGACCACCATAGTCTATACTCCCTGCCATGTGATCCAGAATCCTACAGAACACACTGTTTTAATAAAAAAAACATTAAAAATAGCAAACCATCTAGTAAATAGTAAAATATCTCGTTTTGACCCAAATTTTGGCAAGCAGCATCACAAGGCACATATATCCCTTAAGAACTGGAATATACCAATTCTGGGCAGATTTTGTCCTTATCCAAACTGAGCCAAATTAGTTACTTTTTGGCAAGTAGCATCCCAACAGTCCCAAAATCAACCCAGACAAGAATATGCCAATTTCCGATAGATTTGGTCTGGGCGATACCACTGGGTCGCCCAGCTTAGACTGACGCAAATCTGCTGCTTTTTAGTAGGCAGCATCCCAACAGCCCAAAATCACCCCAGACTAGAAACTTCCAATTTTGAGTAGATTTGGTTTGGGCGATACCACTGGTGTCGCCCCAGCTTTGGCTGCCCCAAATTGGCAGTTTTTGTATACCAATCCCTCCCGAATCATTTTTTGCCAGGTTCATTGAACCTAGGCCATTTTGGTATGGGCGACACTATCAGTTTCGCGGTTCAGGCTGGGAAATCTTTTGGTTATGGTTTGTACCCATTATAAATGATTTTCAGCTTATAAAAAGGTCATTTGGGGATCATTTTAAGTTAAACTCTTTAGACCTTATTAGCTTGTGTGCCTAGAGAAAACTTTGAGATTGTGAGACTTGAGAAAACCTAGAGCAAGGAAAACCTTAGCTTTAGGCCACCAATTGCTCTTAGATTAAGAGATCCATCCAACCAAGCCAAGGGGTCTAATGCTATACTTCCCATACAACATAGAAGATCTATGCTTCCCCTACAACATACCAGCCATCCAATTTTGATCAAGACAGTCACTCACCGTTTGATCTTAGATCCGACATCTTAAAATATTTTATTTTTAGTTTTTTTATACAAATTGTATGAATATGAAATTTGGTACGTCACATCTTCCCATTGGGGGGTACTTATAAAAAATATTAAAAATAATTTTTTGATAAAATATAATAATCAAAATACCCTTTAACATTTTCAGGGGTATTTTGGTTATTTTATTTTATTAGAAATATTGTTTTTATATTTTTTGCACGTACGAGTTTAATAGAGAATTGGAAGTACAAAATTTGGTGCCAAATTAGTTTATAGAAAAAAATTAAAAATAAAATAGTGTAGAGACGTGACATTGTGATTGGGGCAATCTTAGCCCTCCATTCATAATGGATGAAATATATAAGTTTATGTTGTAGGGGAAGCATAGCTTGCCCAAAATAAAAACTCAAATATGTAAAATAGTGTGTTATATTGTATATACCAATGAGATAAAACATAAAAAATAAAAATATGAAATTAATCAAACTTTTCAACTTATAAAGAAAGCAACAAAATGCTTAAGCAAATTCAAATCTCCCGTTGAATTCCTAGTTGCTTAAGTGCCAGTTTGGATATACCCAAAATTGCAATATTTTTGGATTGCAATTCAAAAATAGATTTGAACCATTTGGACAACCTCAAGATTTTGTTAGATTTTTAGATTTAAATAAAAAATACTGCAGCGTCAAGGCAAAATCACCGTAACAAAAATTCAAGTCAAGACTTGAATTGTTTTTTATAAAAGTGCAGCTCTCCACCGTGCAAACCTCAACCCGTGACCCAACACCTCCGTGAAACCTCAAAAACCTCAAATCTACTCTCTCTCTAAATAAATAGAGTATTTCCATTTTATCTCTCTAAAAAAACAGAGAATCTCAAGCCCCATCCATGGCAGCCCTAGGTTGCGTCTTTGTAAAGTCAAGACCCTTTCTCTTTGTACAAAAGGCGAGCCTTTTTTCTCATACCACACCCATGGGAAGCCCCTTCTCTTTATGAATAAGGAGAAACTTGGGTTGCAAAAAACCAAAGAAGCTCAAGCCTCATCCATGACAGCCCTAGGCAGCGTTAAAGCCAAAGCCCTTTCTCTTTCTACAAAAGGCATGTCTTTTCTCTCGTACCACACTAATGGGAAGCCCCTTCTCTTCATGAATAAGGAGACGCTCGGTTTGTAAAAACACAAGAGAAGCTCAAGCCTCATCCATAGTAGCCCTAGGCGACATGGTAGCCCTAGCAGTGTTTTTGTACAGCTCAGGCCCTTTCTCTCTCTACAAAAGGCAAGCATTTTCTCTCATACCACACCCATGGAAAATCCTTTCTCTTTATGAATAAGGAGTAGCTGGGGTTGCAGGTTTGCTTATTATATGGAAGCAAATTTTTTAGGAAAAGATTTATGTAAGGATGCAACCTTATAATATCGATGCACCTCAAAAATCCATTGGAAAAGGTAGTTTTAATGTTGAAAAACCCTTTGATTGATCATCTCGACATTGAAATGTATGACCATGAAAAATAAAAATATTTTAACTCTAAAAAATAGTGCATTTTACAACATATAATCTACACCGTCCATTTTCAAGATTGTCATATGTTTATTGATCTACTAACCATTTTTGAAATTTAAAATTTTAGAATTAGATATAAAAATAGATTTTGAGATAATCCTAAGAATATTTTACATCAAAATTATATACCATGATAAATTTTGAAGGTGCACCTGACCTCTACAACTACAGATACATCCGTACGCCAACTGCACCTAATTTTTTATTTATGCCAGAGACACTTTTTTATTGCTGCCAGAGACATAGGAAAACCTTCTGGATTGGCTAGAGAATTTTGGAAGAGTAGAATGACTTTGCTTTTAGTATGTTAACTCCATCCAAACAGTCCAATATAATAATAAAAAAAGATGGCAATGTATTTTAATTAAGGATGAAAAAACCTACGAGTTTTTTCAATGTGAAGGTTTTTTTATTTGATGTCCAAACTAACCCTTAAATCATTAGTATTATTGAATACCTCTCTCTATAAGGACACTTTGGGTTTAAAGAAAAAGATATTTTTCATTGGGTTACTCCTGTTCTAAATCTATCTATTATTTTGAGATATACGACTATTTTGACACCTTATTTTTTGAGGACTATATTGCTTGTAATTTTTTGTACACTTTTTTTTAGGGAACTTATTGGTGAAATTTTTTATGGAATTTTTTTGTTAAATCAAGATTCTTAATTTACTCCCACTATTCATGTGTTTCACTTTAAACCAAAATTCAATAATATTAAGTTAATGAAGAAAAAAAAGTTATATGAAAAAAGTTTTTTCAAAAATATAAAATACGAATTTAAATCGGTCCCATTAAAAATATTTGATTTATGAAGATTTTTTGAAAAACTGTATATTTAAGCCTATTTTGAAAGAGAAATAGTTCCTGGAGACCTACCTAAATAAAAATCGGAAAAGCATCGATAGAATGGTTGATTCGTCGACATTTGATGTTGACGCCCATCTAAGTGGACAGGTAGAAAATATGTTGGTAAAAATCTATGGTTTTCATTTCCCAAAAGAAATAGCGAAATTATCAGGCGCTGATTGCGGAGGAAATTGCACCCAACTTGGTCCTCGCCACCAGACATCGAAGCCATGACCATATTATAACAATTTGACTTCTTATACCAAATTTCCTTTGTCATATTTACCATCAATTTCTTCTCTCTCACGAAGACTTTTCCTCTCTATTGCAGTGTCCCCCATCTAGGGCCAGCAATGAGCTAGGTGGCTCGGCCCGGCCTTTTTTTTTTTCTTCTTTTCCTTTTATTTATTTTTAGCTCGGCCAGGCTTAGGTTAGGGCCTCTTTGGTTCGGCCCAGGCTTGGGCCGGGCAAGGGCAGGGCTGCAGATATCCTGGACTGTTTCCTAGCCTACTTTGCTCGATAGATTTTCTTAATTTCTAGTTTCCATCCTTTATTTTTCTCTCTTTTTCCAAACTTCTCATCCACATCCTTCAAAATTTCTTAACTTTTCGTCTTCATTCTCTCACTTTTGTCTTCCAGAAGGGCCGTCCCAGGGCTGCGGCTATCCGGACAGTTTCCTAGCCTACTGAGCTCGTTAGACTTTCTCGATTTGTAGTTTCTATAACTTCTTTTCCTTCTTTTCCTTTTATTTATTTGTAGCTCGGCCAGGCCTAGGTTAGGGCCTCTTTGGTCCGGCCCAGGCTTGGGCCGGGCAAGGGCTGCAGATATCCTGGACTGTTTCTTAGCCTACTTAGCTCGATAGATTTCTTGATTTCTAGTTTCTATCCTTTATTTTTCTCTCTTTTTCCAAACTTCTCGTCCCCATCCTTCAAAATTTCCTAACTTTTCGTCTTCACTCTCTCACTTTTGTCTTCCAGAAGGGCCGCGCCTATCCGGACAGTTTCCTAGCCTACTTATCTCGATAGACTTTCTCGATTTGTAGTTTCTATGGCTTCGTTTTCCAAACTTCTCGTCCCATCCTTCAAAATTTCTTAACATTTCATTTCGTCTTCACGCTCTCACTTTTGTCTTCCAGATTACTCTGGGCAATAGAAAGTTCAAACTGATAAAATCATTACGGGAACGTGACAACTGATTTAATTCATTGCCTAACTTTCACTTTGATTTCTTATTTAATTCTCTTGATCGTTTAACTACGAAGACTTGAATCACTGCCGCCTTTCAACTTCTGCTGCCCAAATGTCAAAGAAAACAAGCGCAAACCAAGTCAGAGCGAGAGATGTATCATCAATTTAAAAGAGTTCATCATTTAAGCATTAAGCTTAATACTCCCTACCATAAAATCTACTTTGAGCTAAGAGACTCAAATAGAAAGTCATAAATGGCGTCTAAATCAATATCCTCCCTGTAAGATTCGATCTGGTGCAAGAAAAATTATAAGTCAACACTCAAAAAATAAATAAAAAAGAGGGGGGTGGGGGGTCTCTTTTTTATGTTTAACATTTAACATAGTTCTATGTATTTTATATTTTACACTCAAGTTCTGTATTTTTAGTGCATAAGCTATATTTTAATTTTATTTCGTTCTATATGCATCCGATTAAGCTTAAATTTAATATTTTCATACTTTTCGTCATCAATTACCTATCAAATAATAATAAACGATAAAATACTTTTAGGGGTATTTTAATAAATTTATTTATTTTTAATATTTTTATTGATATGTAATGGTTAGAAGCATCAACCTACCAAAATTAAGTCCAATCTGATGTATAAAAAAATGACAAAATTAAAATACAAGGTATGCTTTCTAAATTATAAAATATATGTGACTTTTTTTTAATTGCAAAAACAAAATAGGACTTCTATAAATTTCCCAAAAAACTGCAACAGGAAAAAAACTCCATACCCCTTAAGTCCATCGTTATTCAAAATGGACAACGTACCTATGTTTTCAGGGTGATAAACATGTCTATTTTTTTGGACCCTAGGTGTTTCTTTTTTTTTTCTTTAATATTAGTTTTCAAAGTGTCTTTTGCGAATTGTATTTGACATGGAACTCTTAAAAGCTCTTTTTCAGGTGTTGGATTTGGACGGGTGAAATATGGGTAGTATGAAAGAAAGTTTATATATTTTTTAGAAGCACAATGAAGAACTCAAGATCTTTCTGTTTCAAGGCATGAACAAGTACTTCTTAATGCAATACTTGCTCCTCCTTAGTACAATACTTGCTCCTTCCTAATATATATCAATGCTCATTAAACTTCTCGTGCTAAATTTGTCCTCAAGATACAAAGGGAATAAAAACTAAAACTAGAAGACGTATATCTCATGTACAATTGCACAAAAGTACGTAGAGCACTAGCGTAACCCTTTGTTCTAGGGAAAAGGTAAAATAAAAGAAAAAAGTTTATATAGAGCCGATGCTCTAAACAATCAATTTTGAGTATACCTCAAAAATTTCATTAGAAGATGTTTTCTTTATGCCCAAATATATTTAAATTGATCATCTCGATATCAAGATGCATGGACATGAGAAAAAATTGGATTTCAAGTTTTAGAAATAGTGTATTTTGTAACGCATTTTTGGATTGTCAATTTTCAAGTTTTCATAGTTCTGTCTATCTAAACTATTTTTTAAGCTTTAAACTTTATAAATAAATATAAAAATATTTTTTAAGGCTATCACAAAGATTTTCAGTAGTGAACCCACATTTCTCGACAATATTTGAAGGTGGGCTCTAATTTGATTGTTTAGAGCCTAGGCTCTATACAAACCGCACCCAAATTAAAATTAGGGAAAATTACAAAACACCCTCAAGACTACACTTACTATGCAACTTACCCCCAAGCCAACTTATTCTCTCACTTTTTTCCCAAAAGTAGTATAATTTCTATGCAAATACGCCCCAACTAAAAAAGTTCATTTTTTTATGAAAATGCCCTTCCCGTACAAAAATAATCAATTTCACCACTTACAAAGGCATTCACGTGTGGTCCTACTGGAGCGGCAGTACTTCGAAGGGCGGTCCGACAGTTTCAAAGCTCGGTCTGACAGTTATTGTTATGGAAGTACTGCCGCTCCCGCAGTTTCAATGCATGCTACAGCAGTACCACATCGCTCCAGCAGTTTGAAAGCACGGTCCGGCAGTTGTCACTCCAACAGTTACAAAGAGCGCTCCGGCAGAAAAGGTTTTGTTAGTCATGCCGCTCCGGCAGTTTCAAAGCGTGGTCCGGCAGTACATGTTCTAGAAGTACTGCCACTCCAGCAGTTTCAATGCATGCTCTATCAGTTTGAATGCACGGTCCGGCAGTGGTTGCTTCGACAGTTCCAAAGAGTGCTCTGACAAATAAGGTTTTGTTAGTCACAACGCTCCGGCAGTTTGAAAGCGTGGTCCGGCTTCTTGAAGTACTGCCGCTCTAGCAGTTTCAATGCACACTACAGCAGTACCACACGTGAAGGCCTTGTAAATGGCAAAATTGATTATTTTTGTATGAGAAGGGTATTTCCATAAAAAAAAATGAACTTTTTTTGTTTGGGGGGTATTTGCATAGACAGTATGCTTTTGAAAAAAACAAGTGAGAGAATATGTTGGGTTGGAGATAAGTTGCATAAGAGGTGTAGTCTAAGGTTTTTTTGTAATTTTCCCATAAAATTACTACTTTTGGCAGTAAGTCCCATCGATATAATAGAAACCATAAGTCACAAATAACATCTCACGAGGCATTGCGATACTTGCAGATCCACAACAAAGTGGTGGGGGAATCAGCACCACTAGCGAGTGATTCGACCCTGACAAATGAGATTACCGAGACGAAGCTTGTTATATATGTGCTTGCGCGTATGCATCACACACTTCTCATGCTCTTCTGCAAGAGCGTTCCCTCCCCTTGTTCAATAGAATAGGGTATTCCCATTTATAAGCATCACGGACGCTCCATTCCTTAGTGTGAAACTAAAATTTACTACTTTTTCTTTTCAAATATCATTTGAGAATATTTTATGTATTTTTCCAAAGCAAAAATACAACAATTACAAATTGTTTGGATTTGATTCGATAATATTAATATATCTTGAGTTGTTTTGAAATAGATGGACTCACATATAAATGACGTCAACACAAGGTTAGAACTTTGGAGGGATGCTTTAGAATCCAAAAGCTTTAAAATTAGCCGGACTAAGATAGAGTATATAGCATTTAAGTCTAGTAATAATCAGAGTAGAGAAGATGAAGTAGTTAATATTGATGATCGTGAAGTACAAAAAAGACTGCACTTTTGATATCTTGGGTCTATAATTCAGAAAAATGGAGAGATTTAGGAAGATGTCACACACAAAATTAGAGTTGGGTCGGCAAAGTGGAGATGTGCAACAGAAATTTTATGTGACGTTGGATACTAATGAAGCTGAAAGGCAAATTCTATAGGACAACTGTGAGTCCAGCTTTGTATAAGAAATGTGGCATTTCAAGCCCTTTCTCAATAATGGTACAAAAGCCATATTGTATAGTATATGTGAAATCTCATGTGGTTGACATGAAGCAATGCCATATACTAGGATCCATTTTGGAGCTTTCATAGGATGTTGTACTAAAGGGAAAACCCAGTGCCACTAGAGGGAAAACCCAATGGCATGTGTGAATTCTTTGTAAGAATTTGTTTTTACATTATAGATATATAAAGTTTATTTAATTTTCAAATATCTTTTATCAAATTGTAAGAATGCTTGTATGACATCTTATTATCTGAGTCATTAGTAGATTAACAACAGGTTTAGCACATTATATAAGATTAACAGTTTGGTAACAACTTATTAATCTTAATTAGCTGCATTTAAGGGAATTAAAGCAGGAGTTATATTTAGATCTCAACTCCTATAAACCATAAATGTGAGAGTTATAAACCAAAACAATTCTCTATAAATAGAGGTTGACCCCTCAAGAAACATAATGAGAAAAATATAGAGAAGGATGGAAAAAGGGGGAATGAGATTCACCAAAAGAGACTCTCAAGATAGCCTGTCACCGGATGGCTTGGTATATAGGTTTTGGTACGGAACCTTGAGTCCCTCGTTAGATTTAAAGACATATCCGAGTTGTTTAACGATTTTATTTATTTATTTTATTAATTTTCTTTATTGGGACTAACACTTTGCTTTATGGGAATGAATGTTAAGCAGACAAAAACAATATACCTATAGAATGAGTATAGCGGAGATGATGATATTGAGATGGATAAGTGACAAGACAAGAAAGGAAAGAATTCGAAATGAATCCATTCAAGAGAATTTAGGTGTAACACCAATAAGTGATAAGATGAGAGATAATAGACTTATGTGGGCTGGTAATGTGTGGTACTGACCAAGTATAATACCTGTTAGGAGGTGCAAGTTAGTACAAGTGGAATGACTTAAAAGGGCAAGGGGTAGGTCCAAAGAGACGTGGTTGGAAGTAGTTTGAAAATATATGAGACTTATGACCTCACTAAGGGTATGACATTTAGTAAAGCAGTATGACGTATTATAATTCGTGTAGCTGATCCCAATTAATTAAAAAAAAAATTATGCAAGATGTGATTTGAGGAGTAGGAGTCCAATAATACTTTCAAGGATGAAGGACAACGCTACTTGCTTTGGAGCCTTCTTCATGTTACACGTGCTAGACATGAGAATGGGAACTTGAATGAAGGACAACACTACTTGCTTTTGTCTACCTTTCACATAAAGCACATGACGCCCATAAATTCGCTAGGAAAGCACTATTCAGACACAAATCATTTTGTGTCTGGTTTGCTTATTATTTAGGTAACCAGTACAGTTGCTTCTACAAATTAATGAGTCATAAAATGCCCTCAAAGCAGTGTTTCAAAAGCCAATAATTATTAATGAGAATCGGCCAGGACCCAATCAGTTCCAAAAAGGCATTCACCGGTGTCAATGTGGTTCTGCTCTAAAACCCTCTTTTTATTTTTTGTTTATTTTATTTTTATTTAAATTTTTTTTAATATTTTCTTAGAGTCCCCTCATAAATTCCTCATATAAACCCTTATTGAGTTTTTAGTTTTAATATTTTTTTCCTGATCGATCCGAATAGACATTCTGACATAGATCTATAGGGAAGACAATCAACCCCACCAATCTAGATTTGAAACAATGCCTCAAAACATGATTTGGGTTGGCATCCAATCATCATTATTAAAGTATCAAAATTTGAAAACTTCATGATCTTTCATTTTTTAGAGTTCTACAATTCCTATGTTTTCCATATAGCAATCTCAAAATTCAAATCACTCCCACATGATAGTCATCATATTCCCTTAATTTTTTATCCTTTTCACAAATGAACGTTGCATGTGCCACACATCAACTTCTTCTAAAAGGAACTCACAAGTTAAAACAAATGATCAAAAACTATATTTTATATCAAGTTAAAACAAATGACAAAAAACTATATTTTATATTGGCACATTTTGTTGAGAAAAGGCAAAATCTTTTTAATCTACTGAAAGGGCAAACAAAGTCTTTGTTAGGGGGATCTATTTCAGCGTTGCTCCTTGATGAGGATCTAAACTACAAAATATTTGTGAGAAAAAACCATCTTAAGATATGATGATTCTCATTATTTTTCTATTAATTTGGAAACTTCCTAGCTTTAGAGTAGGTAAAAAGAGTTTTAAGTGTCTCATTATTTACTAATTCACTAGCTAGTTATATGGTAAGAGCAATAAAATCATAGATAATTTGGGAACCACGTCTTTTTAATGATTTTAATAAAATAGTTGTAAAAAAAATAATTTTATTAAAATAGTTGTAAAAAAAAAAAGTTGGTTAACCGATCAATCCCTTCCTTTCCTTGTGAGCTAAAAGGGATAGGTAAGAATTTGGCGAACAAACAAATGCAAGTTTGCACATATATACTAAGGGCCCGTTTGGATAGGAGGAAATTAAGAATATTTGATATTTGAAAACCGAGAAAATTTATGGATTTTCAGTATCAAATATTATTGTCATGAATTCCTCAATCTCTTGTTTAGATAAACCACACAAAATTCATGGATTCCATACAATCATTTCCACATCCACTGTTTGGTAACAAAATTTGATATTGTTTATCTTTTTAAAATTTTAGTATACTTTCTCTCTTTAAAACTCAAAATTAGGATGATCTCTCTCTAAAATTTTTGAGATAATTTCTCTCTCTAAAATTTGATATAGTTTATCTATCTAAAATTTTAATGTAGTTTCTCTCCAAAACTTGAAATTTGAAATTGTTTCTCTAAAAATTTTGAGATAGTTTTTCTCTTTAAAATTTTCAAGTGTTTTCTCTATCTAAAATTTAATTTTCATGGAATTTTAATGCCTAGCCATTGAGCAAACCAAACAGTGGATTTCAATAATATCCTAGATATTAAAAATCCATACCCTAAAATCCATGTGCCCAAAGCAATCGATCTCTCAGATCAATTCCCTTGATTGCATGATGGACTCCCTTGAAAAAGCATTGGCACGCGTGTAAATGAGGTGCTCTACCTAACTGAGCTATAGCCCTACCCTTGTCATAGACATCTTACCATATGGATCCTTTTTGTCAAGAATTCAAAATGAATATTCAATGATTCAAACATGATAGCTTTGATCGGGTTCCCGCCAAAGGTTGGTATTGCTTAGGAGTAATATTCCCTCTATAATCCTTGATGTGTACCATCCTCAAATAGGTAAAAGGAAAAGTTTAAATGAGGTTAAACGAAAATGCGCTCCTTTTCCAATATTCATTTTAGAGATAAATTTAAGATCTTTAATATACCTTAGTCACTTGTGATGCATTTTTGCTTCAGATACACGATTTTGATGCTAAAAATAACATCAATCTGATATTCTGCAAAAAAAAAGAAGAAAGAATGGTGACAAGCATTGACAATAATTTTAAAGTAACTTATTTTTTAGGTTAAATTTTCATTTTTTTTTCAAATTCATGAACATGGAGTTGGAAATTATCTACTTGTAAAATTAAAAAATCCATTCACAAGATTGATTTTTGTTTGTTATGAGGATGGCTCCACCCATTCATCACCTGTTTTGAACTAGCTCGAGCGATTCCAAGACGACTTATCAATTTTTAAAGGGCGAGGTTTGTATAAGGTGCCTCCTCTTCTACTATTAAGGCACACCACTAAAATTTGGTTTGAGGTGTAGTTCTAATGTCAGAAACCTTATGTTGACTTGAATATCTATTTTTATCCCAAGTTATAAGTTTTGAATTTTAAAAATGGTATACATCGGGCAGATTTATAATTATTTGAAAATCTAGAAAAATAAACTATCCAGATATCTTGCTACAAGATGCATTATTTTAGGACTTGAAATTTTTTTTCTTCATATTGATACATCTCGAGGTCGAGATGATCAATTGAGGAGTTCTCCAATGTCGGAATGCTCCATTCTATAGGATTTTTGAGGTGCAACTTCTTTCAATCGTATTTGCAACCTTATACAAACTTTCTTTATTTTTAAAACATGATTATAACTATAAGTAGAGGATTATTGACTATGATACGGGCTGCAAACTTACGGCCGGCTGATTCGGGGGGAGAAACGATTCACATCAATGCTGGATGCTAAAGAATGATATCAATGGATAACATTCTTAAAAACAAAATAACTGGCATCTTTTCCTCAAAATATTTAAATGCGCATGACAACAATGGTACGCATAATGCACAAAAATTGCAGGTAATCTACAGTTACCATAAACAATACATAAACACTTATAGTAAACTACTCATAACTATTATAACATGTGAGATGTGACTACAAATTTAGCTAAAAAAATAAAAGAAATTGCATGTGACTATACATATGAGAATTATAGTATAATGTGTCACACTTCTACCTTTCGTGTGGAGTCGTGGGAGGTCGAAGGCGACACCGGGAGTAG
>NW_006498888.1:125968-188496 GCF_000471905.2 Amborella trichopoda
TGTATACTATTTTGTTATTTAGTTTGTTTTAGGTTAGGTACGTTCTTGTCTACTTAACTTTAGTCTCTACTGAATACTATATTTACTTTTTGTTAATTAGTATAAAGACAGTAGAAATACTTAGTAGTAACACACACACACACACACACACACACACACACACACACGCACGCATACACACACACACATATATGGTTCACTAAATGCACATACACTGCAATGGTGAATGTTTTTCCACGGTTCTTTGTGGTGAAACTAATTTAGAAATTGAAAATTACTGAACTACTCCGATATTTTTGATTTGTTGAGGGATTTCTTCTGATGGTGGGCTATCGTGGGTTTGTTTATGTGTCACTATTTTGTGAAATATTTGTCGCAATTGTTCAGATTGTCAAGTTATCCTTAACGAATTAATCATCTATTCTCTTGTTTCTTCTTGCTCTGTGTAAAATTCAGCATGATCTCTTGTCAGATTTTCATTTTTGCCTCCTGGTTTCCCGTATCTGTTTTTGTTAGCTTCACCTGTGTATACACTGTGCTATTTTTCTTGGTCTTCTCAATAGTCAGGGATTGTCAACTTTTTTCAAGTTAATTTTTATAGGCTTATAGGACAAAAAATAAAAAACAGGGTTCTCCTTTATTCATAGGGAGGTGAATCATCTGTAAGTGTGTCTAGATTCAAGCTTGTCCCACAAAAAGAACTAGGCCAGATGTTATTTATTTAGTGTTTATCTATGTTGTTGATGCTATTTCTTCAGGTATTAGATTTTGTGCCACACTGTGCTAGGTTCTATTCAAAATTTAGTAAATTTATCTTGTTTCTTTATGAATTTTGCTATTCACTGCGTAGTGTTGAAACTTGTGACTACTTATGGAATGCTTTGGGATTATAGTTATTCTTGTTTCTTGTTCAATCAGGTGAAAAGCTCCTTCAACTTGAGCGAGAGAAGGGAATTGTCATCCGCTTCATGATTGGCCACAGGTGTGATGCTTTACCATACTCTTACAGAATCTTCTGGGTATTGATATGACAAACATTTAGTTATCTTTTAATTTTTTTTGTTTTGAATATCTTAGTTTTCTGCTTTGTTGCTTTTTACTCTTCATGAATTTTCTTTTATGTTTGGTAAATAAACATATGGATCTTAGATTTACCTGATATTTGTACGTTATAGTCAGTTGTGCAAATGGAGTGTTGGGAAACTGATGAATTAATGCGTGTCAGTCTGCTGAAATCTTTATGAAGTCTTTTACTGAATAAATGGCTGTTCATGAACTTCAATTAGGGAAAATTCCTTCAAATGTTTGCATTTTGTTTTAGCATACTGTAAGCAATATATAATTTAATAGAAATGTTATATTTTAGTTTTATTTATTCAATTCATAATGTTTGTTTCAGCTATTTAATTTCCTCCCTAACTTTTTAATTTATTAAAATTTTCATTTTTTTGAACAAACTAGATATTCTTGTGAATGTTCTTATAACCAGAATATAGAAGCCATTCTAAATTTTTCATTAGGTTTTTTTTTTCCTTTTCTCTTTTCCTATTTCTTCTCCATAAAACATATTTTTTGCCCTTAATCAGGATTTAGATAAAGTCATAAATATGAATATTTACATTCTAAGTAGAGATGGACATGTTCGGTAATTTTATCAAATCAAGGAAATCTTTAAGTAAAGAGACTTGGGGTTTATTTTTTGTTGTTGTGGGTATGTGAAGCACCCTTTTTTGGGGTTTAAGACTTTGACTGAGCACTCGGCTTGTGGGTTTCATTTGCTATATAAAAGCTTGATTACTATTCAACAAAGTCAACTATTCTCAAAGAAAAAAAAATAGGGTTGAGAGAGAGTGAGAGCGAGAGATTTTAGGAGGTTTGGAGGGGAAATAACAGCAGTGAGAAACTTAAATTGTAATACTCCTATTTATTTTTTCTTACATCTAGAGTTAAAAGGTGAGATTCTGAAAGCTATGTAGCTTAAAATTTACAAAAGCCTCGAACTATTGGGTATCCTTGGGTAAGCCTACCATGATTACTTCAATGTGTCTAGGGACAAGGTGGCTTGGCATAAACTTTCTGGTTCATAGCATAAAGTTTATTGCCTTTAACAAATTGACGCCATGGTCCAAATGAACAATACAGTGCCTTTACATATTTAGGTTTGTATATTTTTTAATTTTTCAGTTGCCCAATTTAGCTCTTTTCCTCCAATGGAGGAATTCATCGAGGGATGTACCAAATTTCACTGTCCTACTCATATTTCCTGTGGCAAAGACTGTCTTCATATGCGTGAAAGGCTGGGTCTTTCCTGAAATGGTATATTTTTTTTTACTCACTGTCCTCTACTCATATTTCCTGTGGCAAAGACTGTCTTTATATGTGTGAAATGCTGGGTCTTTCCTGAAATGGAATATTTTGCTAAACAAGAGGGGTTGACACACAAAGTAGATGCATATAGGACCAGAAGGTGCATTACCTTAGCAATTTACCTATTACAAAGTGTGTTTCCCTTGATGTTTGACAGATTTGGAAATTACATTACTTAGTAATTTATCAATTGCATTGTTCCAATTTAAATACAAATATTCATAGTGATTTGTCAATTGCATTTTTCCAATTTAAATACAAATATTGCCATATCTACAAAACAAACAAAAGAAAAAAAAAAATTAGATGTTTATCAACTATGCACATCTCACACTATAAGTCGAGGCTCAAATGATGAACCTGCAAAATCATGATATATGATCAATCCTTGCATGTGATATGGATCATTCTGCTTGTAATTCTTCTCTAAGCAAACACACTATTTTTTTTCTTTTGGATTAAGAGAGGTGCTTTTTCGTGCGGCCATTAATCTCTTTATTTTTTATTTGGAAATTAAAAGTTAGGGTGAAACTAATTCTATTTAATGTTCTGTGCATTCTTTTCCGTTGGACACGTGCTGTTCTATTGTTGTCAAAATTATAAGGCTATGTCATTTATCTGATGGTAGTGAGTCATTTATTTGGTCTTCCTCTGTCACTGCTCTGTACGATGCTTCAAATCTGAGTGCTTAAAATGGATAGAATACTGATCAGTCTGGTTTCAATTGTAGTGCCACTTCCAATAGCATTCTGGACCGTGCTATTGATTCAGAAGAAGATCAGCATAAGGATTTCCTGAGGCTGGTAAGGCATTGTGCTTTCTTGCATCTCATTAAAAATTGAATGAAATACGAGAACTCCAATTGCCTTTATTTGGCAGGACCATGTTGAAGGCTATCATGAACTATCTGCAAAAACCAAGATATTTTTTAACACCGCGGTTACCAAATGGGATGCTGAGTTCTATGTTAAGGTCGATGATGATGTTCATGTCAATTTAGGTATGATTCTTGGTCCTTGACCTTCATCAATTGAAATTCTTCAGTTCCCATTATTGCTAATGCAAGATTATGTTCTGATTACAGGTATGCTTGTGGCCACTCTTGCCCGGCATCAATCGAAACCTAGAGTCTACATAGGATGCATGAAGTCTGGACCAGTTCTGTCACAAAAGTAAGCCGCTGTGAATCTCTTTACGACCTTTCTTTCTTCAACCTCCATATTTTCTAATGGAAAATTCTCTACAGAAGTGTGAAGTATCATGAACCTGAATACTGGAAGTTTGGAGAGGAAGGGAACAAATACTTCAGGCATGCTAGTGGGCAAATTTATGCCATCTCCAAGGATCTGGCTACATATATTTCAATCAACCAGTAAGTGGGCACTTCAGAGACACATAGCGCACACACACACACATACACAAAGAAACAAACACGCATACATATACACACACATGCACACACACGCACATAAGGGGGGGCAAGGAGGGAGGGATGGACACACACACATGCAGAGGGAGGGTGGTAGGGCTATAATCCTACAGTGGCAGCATGGCCCTTATTATTGTTATGGTGCAGGCCTATACTGCACAAGTATGCCAATGAAGATGTTTCCCTGGGAGCCTGGTTTATTGGGCTTGAAGTCGAACATATTGATGACCGCAGCTTTTGCTGTGGAACTCCACCTGGTACTGCAAACTTCCTGTGCTCCACTAATGTATAATGTACTTGCTTTTGTTGGTCATTCCATTTTAAGTTTCTATTCTAATTGATTGTGATGCTTTAATGGCATTCTTAAGATTGTGAGTGGAAGGCACAAGCTGGAAATGTGTGTGTAGCATCTTTCGACTGGAGCTGCAGTGGGATCTGCAAGTCAGTAGAGAAGATAAAAAATGTGCACACACGGTGTGGTGAAGGTGATGGAGCTGTATGGAGTGCTCTTTCATAGAAACCCTTGTTTTTCAGTGAGGGTTTGATTTTGTGAAGACATTTTTCGAACTTGCACTTGAGCATTTGGGATTAAGTTTTTGGGTACCGAGAAAGCAGCTAAACATGGGATCTTTCTTCAAGACGGCCAACGGTGCTGATAGAACGTGGTCCATGAATCAAGTGCTTGTCCCATGACTGTGTTAAGTGCTTCGAGTAGAGAAGATGAGGAGATTGGAGTTCTACCAATGGTGGTATGGTCGGTTGCTACTTGTTGGTTGGTTCTGGTAGAATCGGGAATCGGATTAGTTTTGGTGTTTATTTATTATGAATATTATTCTTATTACTGTCATGATTATTTTTGCTGTAATGCAAGCTGTTTTGGACACTTGGAATTCTTTGCTGGGGCTGATTGCTTTGTAATGCAGGGTATATATGTTATACATTTAAACATTTTATGGGCAGCACAGCCCTCTAAACTCCTCCTAATCATCATTTCAATTTTGTGTAGTAAAAATTGTAGAAAGAGAGAGAGACTCTCTCTCTGTCACTCACACACACAGACTCTTCATGTCCATTATGGTGTACAGGAAATTTGGTTTTTGGGGTTTTGTTTTATCACTTGTTATGGCTCAATGTTTTGTATTTTTGCCAAAACTTCCTTTAGGCTTTTGAAGTTCTGCTCCTCTCACGCTATGCTGTCCCATAAATTGATGGTGGAAATGGGAAAGAGATTCATTGAAAGCTATTAGAGTTTTGATGGGAAGGAGACCCGTGTGCTCGAAAATTAAAGCGAAAAAGAGGAAAATGCTGAGAACAATAATAAAACAAGGGATGGTATATGATGAGATTATTTATCTTTGATACAAGGTGGTCACAATTCTTTACAACCATTTGATGTGAAATTTAATAGTTTGGATGTATCACAAAATTCGAGAAAATTTCTTTTGAAATTTAAGTTTGGTCAATAAAATAATTGCAATCATTCAGTTTTATATCCCATGGTCAATATTAATGTGATCACCTTGTGTGAAAGGTAAATGGTTTTATTCTATATTTTCCAATAAAATAAAACAAATAAATGCTAGGAAAAGAGGACTATTTTAGTGCTCTTGAATTGTACAGTACGGTTATTGGTATGCAAATTTGATATTTTTAGCAAGGCTACTTATTTTATTAAATGTCGAAAAGAGAGATTCAAGTGAGTGTAGGAAATGAGAGTTTAGGGTTCTAAGAGATGAGATTATCTATAAAGAAGCTATTTATTTTTTTGTAGAAGTTCACATTCATTTTTGTCCCTTAGATTTTAAATGGGTGGTTGTAAGAGTTTTATTGATTAGACACAGTTTAAAAAAAAATTATTTGTATTTTGTGATTCACCTCAAGCCATCCAATTTGGTATCTAATGAGTAGAAGTAGCTGTGACGTCATTGTACAAAAGATAAATGGTCTCTTCGTAGACAATTTCATAAAAGATATGCTTTTCCCCTCATTAGATGTCAAATTGGATAACTTAAAGTGAATTACTTTGAGATTTTTTTTTTGTAACTTTGTTTCTATTCAATGATACTCCTACAATTGTCCATTTTGAAATTTAAGGGACAAGAATGATCGTGATCTCTATGTCATCATCATCATTATATCATTTTTTCAATTATTTAATGTCGGTTACAGGAATCCTGGTCCGCCATTCTACTCTAGTAAAAGACATATCCTCAGTAAGGCCACAAGTTCCCATATCTTTTCAGATTACTTCCAACTACGTCTTTTTGAGCTACCCCTTGCCCTTTTCAGTCCTTCCACTTGAACTACGTCGCACCTCTTAACAGATACTGTACTTGGTCCGCGCCACATATGGCCAACCCACTTAAGTTTACTCTCTCTCATCTTATCGCATGGTGCCATACCTAAATTCTCCTGAATGAATTCATTTCGAATTCTATCTCTTCTTGTTTTACCATTTATCCATCTCAACATCTTCATCTACGCTATACTCATATGGTGACTTCTATGTATAAAAGATAATGATCTATTTGATCGCTTATTGGTACCATATCTAAATTCTTATGAATGCATTCATTTTAAATTCTATCCCTCCTTGTCTTACTATTTATCTATCTCTACACCCTCATATCCGCTACACTCAAATCATGACTTCTATGTATAAAAGATACATGATCTCTTTGTAGACAATCCCTTCCTATCATTTGGATTGAAATCTTGTATATTGGGGTTAGTATTTCTTAATCTATGGCATTAGAGTAATTTACATTTTGTTTTTAATTTATAGATTAATTTGATCATGTTAATTATCCTTGACAAATGGCATCCCATAGAGGGTTTAAGTGCGGTTTTTCAGGTGAACATAAAATGCTTCCAAACTCAATCAACGAGGGTCTATTGTGGGAACCATTTTATCAACGAAGCAATTCATGTATGACTTTTAATTTAAAAGTTTTAAAAATATTATATGGTTTGAACTTTGAAAGGATCAACTTACTCTCACGATTAAAACCCATAGCCACTCGAATAAAAACCCGCGGTATTTTTTATTTTTAAAATTTTGGGATTGATTTTCTAAATTTTGGGGGTGTACTTCAACAAGATAGCGACCATCATATGTACTCGTACTAGATCGTGCGATTGAAATAAAGGGAAATATATATAAAAATCATAATATTTTTTAGAAAAATTTTGTATAGAACTCTAATTTCGCATATTATTTCATAGTAGACTATCTTTCCGTTTTCTTTCAAGGACAATAAAAAAATTTCTAAGAATTTCACCAAACCCATCATCTCTTATCTCCTCACATAGCTCCAATCCCTCGAATCCTCGCATACCACAGGCAAGGGACATACATTTTCTTCTACCCATCAAATACCTCAAGTGTCAACAGCCTTGTTCAAACCAAGTATAACCTTTTCCCTTTTTTTTTTTGAAATACATCTAAGAAATTTATTGATCACTAGAACTCTCTGTATACCATTTGAAATGATCAACTTGCTCCCACTCTTTTTCCCTTTCTACTTACTAAAAAAGTTTTTGAGTGGAAATGATATAAAAAGATTTGTTAGAGCTATATTTTATGAACAAAAGTCAATAAAAGAGGGAGATAAAAGGTGAAGGGATATGATGAAATCTTTAAGGGTTTTTTCAGTCCGCTTGAAAGAAAACTAAAAAAGCGTCTACCATGAAATAATACGAAAAATTAGGGTTCTAAACGAAAATTTACCTATTTTCTAAGTGTTATCCACATACCTATTCACCCAAAAAAAAAAAATAATGTTATTCATGCACTATACTGTGAGTACACTCTTTTGAGTTTTAATATTTATACACGGACAAGAGTGTGGGTACGTGGGACTCATTAGGGCAGACTTACAAAAAAATTTAGGGAAATTTATAGTAAAACCCTTTTTTATTTTAACTAAAAAAACCCCATTTATATATACCATTCATTAAAAGATTGGCCGATTTTTAAAAAATCGGCTGACTAAATCATGATCGGACATTGGCCGATCATGGTTGTCCCAATTCTGATGGTCATGTAATCTGATTTTTTTTTTTCAGTGCATTAATCGACCGATTTATTGTACTAATTGACTGATTAGTGTACTAATCGACGATTTGTTGTAAAGATCGTACAATTTGTGCACTTTATTCTATAAGGTTGCAACCTTGAACAATCCAATTAAGTGCACCTCCAAATTTTATCATAAGATGTAATTTTGGTGTAAAAAAATATTAGGATTATATGAAAATCTATTTTCATATCTAATTAGAAAATTATAAGCCCAAAAAATAGTTAAAATCAAGTAGATCTACAAACATATGAAAATCTTGAAAATGGATGGTCTAGATAATGTGTTGTAAGATGCGCTATTTCAGGAACTCAAAATCTCATTTTTATCATATTCATACATTCTATGTTGAGATGATCAACTAGAGGGTTTTTCAACATTAAAACAATCTTCTTCGATAAATTTTTTAGATGCATCCATATTTCAACTTTATATAAACTTTTTCCCTATATATATATATATATATATATATATTCTCGCCGTATCTCTCACCCCCTCTCCCCCTCTCTATATCAGTTGAGTTGGGACAGGTCTCTGCCCCAACCTTTCTCTCACCCTCTGCTAATGTCTCTATCACTCTATCTTTCTCTCTCTAACTGTTTGGGCAGGGGACTACCCGAACCTCTCTCTCTCACTCTAACTATTGGGGCAGGTCTGCCCCAACGTCTCTCTCTCTAAAACTATTGGGGCAAGGGATTTCCCCAACCTCTGTTTCACTCTGTCTCACTCTCTCTCTTGGGTTCTCTCTCTGCCTAAGTGTTGGGCCGGGCCTGTCCCAACATCTCTCTGACCCTCTCTCTATGGAACTGTTGGGGCTGCCCCAACGTTTCTCTAACCTCTCTTCTCTCACTTCTCTCTCCCTCTCTCTAACGTCTCTCACTCTCACTCTCTCTAACGGTTGAGGCAAGGGATTGTTCCAACCTCTCTCTCTCACTCTCTCTTTTTATCGGGTTCTGTTTTTCTCTCTTTCTCACTCTCTAAGTATTGGGGCAGGCCAGCCCCAACGTCTCTCTCACTCTTTCTCTCTCTCTCAAATTGTTGGGGGTAGGGGACTGTACCTCTCTCTCACCTCTCTCTCTCCTTCCTCTCTCTCTCTAACTATTGCGATAGGGGACTGAAAAAGTATTGTTTGATGTGCTTAAAAATTCTGAAACTCAATTATGCTTATAATATTTTTTTTTTTAGCCTATGTAACAATATAAAAAACAATACTTTAAAGTCAACTACATGAATCCTGATCGCCATACGACTCTATCAAATATTATACCAACTATAAATACCCATATCTTTTCTCATTATTTCTAACCATGTTCTTTTGATCCTACCTCTAATCCTTTTTGAGTATTCTACTTGAACCAACTCGCATATCCTAATAAGTGTTGTATTGAGTTTGTGCTGCACATAACCAGTTCATCCAAATTTCTTTCTCTATCTTATCACATATTAGATATATAAAAGAATTCTATAAATTTTTTTTTTTTTGACAAAATATGGTTTACTTTTTCTCATTGTTAAAGCTGCAAAACAGTGAAGGAAATCCATAAGAAAAATTGAGAGACCAACACTATCATATAAGATAAAAAAATATAAAAAAGATAAAAAACCACATGTCAAAAAAAAAGAAGCTACATTGTGAAAAGATATTTTCGACTCTTTTATTGTTCAACTTCAAAATCAACCTAGGAAATCCTCATAAAATACTGAAAGACAGAAAAAAACCATCAATATAATTTAAAGGAAAAAGTTTATATAAGGATGGTCCCTTATACTGTAGAACTACGGATGCCCCTCAAAAATCCATCCGAAAAGGTAGTTTTTATGTTGAAAAACTTTTTGATTGATCATCTCGACATTGAGATGTATGACTATAAAAAATAGAAAGATTTTAAGTCTCAGAAATATTTCATTTTACAACATATTACCTACACCGTCCATTTTCAAGATTTTTATATGTTTATAGATCTACTTGATTTTAATCATTTTTGAAATTTAAAATTTTATAATTAGATATAAAACTAGATTTTGAGATAATCCTAAGAACATTTTACATCAAAATTACATGCCATGATAAAATTTGAAAGTGCACCTTACCTCTACACCTACGGATGCATCCGCATGCAAATTAAATCATGAAATAAATAAATAGGGAGAATTTCGTAGCTTCGAGGGACATAATGTACTTTCAATCATTCTAGCATATAGGGCGTGTTTAATAACAGGAAGTTAGTTGGAGAAGAAAAAACTTCCTCATTACTATACCATTCCCATATTTGATGCATAGAACTTATACAATAAAGAAGTTAGGGCATAAAGTGTGTCATCTTAAAAATTAATCTACCACCGTTAATTAAATCATATCCCCTTGTTGTTTTAGGAAATCCAACACATGGCTTAGCTAAGATAGGTAACTGACGTAGTATAAAATTTATTGGTGACCTGTTTTAAAAAAATAAAAATCGAGAAAGAAATCGCAGGTGGAAAGAAGAAATATGCAGATCCGAATATTCCAGCATGAGCTCACAAGCACAAGAGAAGAAAAAAATACCCAGAAATGGCCCTCTCTACAAAATAGCTCTCTTTTTCATCAACAAAAACCAATCTCCCGTTACATTGAATGTGTAATCCTTTTATAAAAGGTTTCTCTTCCACAACCTTCTAAACAAGATATACTGTCTTCCTTATCTAAAAGCTAACTACTCTAATCAAACAAACTTTAGGAAAAATGACTTCTACCTCTATCCCCAAATTTCCCATCCTTGTTAGTTTACCAAAATCCCTTATACCCTATCAAGTTTTAAAATTTGGGACTGTTAGCCCTCTAATTATGCTTTTATTTGTTTTTTTTATAAATTTGATATTTTTATTTTACAAAATGACAAACATTTTTATTTGTCAACTTCCTTTTCTTTCTCTTCCGTTGCCTAAAACCAACCTTACCTCCATAAACCCCAGTCTATAAATTTAGACATGAAAAGAAAATGATTTTTTTTTAATATTTGACCTATTTTACAATTGCATCAATATCTTTTGAACTTGAAAAATGATTCATCAAGTTCTTTATTACTATTGTTAATGGATTATTATTTATTTATTTATTTAAAAAGATTGCTCCAAATACCTATAAGAGATGAATTATTTAATAATCAATATATTGTTGTTGTTATTATAGTAATAATAATAATAATTATTCTTATCATCAATAAAATTTGTATATCAAGTTATAAAAAAAAAAGAGACGACTAATGTATGAGTTTGGCATTTTATGATTAAATTTATAAAAAAAATTTAAAAAAAAACATAAATATGGGGCTAATAGTCCCAAAATTTTAAAATTGACACGTACATATTTTGATAATCCCAAGGGACTAAAAGGGATGAAGATGTCTAGGAGGGGGTAGAGGTCATATTCCTTAAACCTTATTCCTAAAAAGCTAACTACTATCTCCTCCTTCACATACACAAGAAAACCTACTTCAAGATAAAAGCCTTGAACATTCCAACCCAAAAAGATAAACCCTAAACCTTCCTAAAAATATAGGTTCTTACTTGTTTTCATAGTTAAACTAATTCTACCCACGTGCTTACCCTGAAAATAAGCCCTTTTCCATTTAATAATGACAACAATAGTAAATCACGTGAAAAAGGAGCCTTTCTAAACAGAGATCAAACTAATACCAAAAAAGAGACAACGTTCTTATACTACCTAAAATGACATGAACTCCTGTTAACATAACTTTCGATAAAAAGATAAAAGAAAAGCTTTCCTAAAAAATACTCACACCAAGATAAAAGGATTTGTCCTACTAGAAAAGATACTTCTTGAAAAAAAGACTTTATCAATTAAATAAAAAAAAACCCACATTAATTTTATTTTAAAAAAAATTTAACTCTAATTGAAAATAAAAAATCTACCCACATTTTAAAAAATAAAACTAATAAAAAATAAGATAAAATTTGTAGCAACTAGATTTTGATATCCATTATTCTCCCATGGTTAGAGAAAATACGTCTTCGAGTTTTAAATTGTGTTAAGATGAAATTTTCAATGTATTAAGATGAAATTTTCCTTGCAACATTCTTTACTTGAACATTATAAACACGATCCTGCAACTTGCGGGTTACTAATCCAAACATGACGATTGTTAACTGAAACTGAGAAGCCCTCGAGGAAAAGGTCGTGGGTTATTGCACCAATCAAAACAAGACGATTGTTAACTGAAACTAAGAAGCCCTTGAGGAAAGACTCGTGGGATACAAAACATGACGATTGTTAACTGAGAAGCCCTCGAAGAAAAAGTCGTTGTATGTCAAATTTTTTTTTTCAACCACATAAACTTGCTAAAATTGCTTAAACTCAAACTTAAACTATTAAAATTGCTTAAACTCAAACTCAAGCTTAAACTTGGGGTACACCACGTATGTATCTTTTCCTTTGTTATGCATCTCTAAAGGCTTGATCTCTTCTAGGTTCAAGTTAACATATGGATTTTCCACCTCTCCAATGATGAGAACATTAGATATCCTTGCTGCCTCAAGGATTGAGGCCTCATGAACAACTTCTCTCCTTTCATCTTGCTTTTTATCAAATATAGGACAGTAATCAAGGATTAGATCACTTGAAGTGATAATTCTAATTAATGATCCAAACATAGTGGTTTTTCATCAAATGTAACTAGATCACTTTCCCAACCACGAGCCTCCTGACGCAGAGCATACACATGGAACCGTTTCTCGAAAATAGCATCTGACTCACTACTGTCATCATAGTGTGTCTCGAAAATAGCATCTGACTCACTACCATTATCATAGTGTGTCGGGCCAGATTTTGTGCCAAGTGCGGTGTTAGCTCATCTACTTTCCTTCTCAAATTTAAAATTTCGACCACTATATCTTGAAGATCTCGGTGGTCTTATTCTCGTCGGATGGGTTAAGTCTTAATACCCGGCCATAGACCATGTCCACGAGCCATGGGGCCTATAGATGAACACTATGATCCACAATAATCGACTGCGATTTGATACCACTTGATGCAGTATAAAATTTACCGGCGACTAACACTCGACAAAATAACCTCATTTTAGAGAGAAATAAAAATCGAGAAAGACATTGCACGGAAGGAAGAAAACAGAATAACCTTAGTTTAGAGAGAAATAAAAATCAAGAAGGAAATTGCACCGAAAGAATAAACGTGCGGATCTGAATATTACTGTATGGATTCACAAGCACAAGAGAAGAAAAAAACACCCACAAATGGGCGCGCGCTCTCTCTCTCTACAAAATTTACTATCGTTTTCATTAACAAAAATCCATCTCCTATTATACTGTACGTGTAATCTTTTTATAAAAGGATTCTCTTCCATAACCTTATAAACAAGATATACTCTCTTCTTTATCTAAAAGCTAACTAGTCTAATCAAATACAATTTATTCCTAAAAAGCTAACTACTACCTCCTCTCACGTCAACATAAGAACCTACTTCAAGATAAAAACCTTGTACATTCCAACCCAAAAAGATAAACCCTAAACCTTCCTAAAAACATATGTACTTACTTGTTTTAATAGATAAACTCTATTCCACATGAAAAAGGAACATTTCTAAAAACGATCAAACTAATACCAACCAAAAAAGAGCAAACATACTTATCCTACCTAAAATGATATGAACTCCTATTAATATAACTTTCTATAAAAATATAAAAGATAAGCTGCTTACCCTAAAGATAAGCCCCTTTCCATTTAATGATGACAATAATAGTACATCATGCGAAAAATGAGTATTTCTCTTAAAAAGATCAAACTAGTATCAACCAAAACAAACAAAACATACTTATCCTACCTAAAATGAAATGAACTCCTATTAACAAAACTTTCTATTAAAAGATAAAAGATAAGCTTTCCTAAAAAAACACTCATACCAAAATAAAAAGATTTATCCTTCTTCTAAAAAAAGATACTTGTTGAAAAAAGGACTTATCAACTAAATAAAAAATAACCCACATTAATCTTATTTCTAAAAAATTTTAATTTTAATAGAAAATAAAAAATCTACCAATATTTTTAAAAATAAAACTAATGAAAATAAAAATAAAATTTGTAGCAACCAAATTTTAATATACGTCAATAATAGTGTGTAAAGGCCTCTATTTTGAGAGTGTCTTTTGACCACTTCACATGCTCCACACCTGTCAACAAATCAACATAAATCCCTCCTCATGCATGACAAAAAATATCGATATTTTATTGATACATGCGTCTTATCTCTGCCATAATGATCACCAAGACCTCTATAGAGATATGATACAAGATGCTCCATTAAAGAAATATAAGGACTACATTACCATGTACCATAAAACAAGTAACCATCATACACAATAAACTGGTAATGAGATGAACCATCACCTTACTCTTGGAGTTGCAAATTAATGGATAAGCGAATATTGATTACAATGATTTAGGATGTATTTGGTATCCTCAGGGGAAAATGTATTAAAGGCAGTGACTCTTAGTATTATGCACAAAAGCTCTAAACCCGACGGGTTAATTTTTGGTAAATAAAGTACGAGAAATAAAACATGAAACACATACCACAATAATACAAAGGTTGATGTGGTTCACCTTGGAAGAACTACATACTTGGGTGCGGCAAACTGAAATCCACTATACCAATGAAAGTTACATCATAGATTTTGGGACATAGAGTTACCTCTTTAACCCTCGACAAAACCCAGTCGAGTAGACCCTTTTAAACCACACTCCATTCCTTCGCTTTATTTCTGGAAACCATAACCAATAACACCAGATAGAGACGTGAGAGCAATGAAAAATCTCTCTAACTAAAAAAAGAAACCGCTCAAAATCTCCATTGTAAACGCTTCTCTACTCAATCTTCAAGAATCTTCAAGAAACACCAACACAATGTTTCTCTCCATAGGAAGCTTTCTGCTCTTTAAGAGAGAGCTTGCATCTCATGTATAGGAAGCCTGACTCCCTCTCTCAATAGAGGAACCACCATTCTAATATAGTGACCCAAACAGGGCATAAAAATACTCTTCACTTTTAACCTATATATATAAAGTTTGGAATCCACACTACATAAAAAACTTCATATAGATGTTACATATATTTAAAAACCAAGAGATCGGACACCCCAAAAATACATTCGGATCGGTGCCCCGGATCGGGCACCCCAAAAACACATTCGGATTGGTGAATCGGTATTTTGGATAGGGAATAAGTCGAATTAGTCTGATTCGGCCTTAAAAAAATCCAAAAAAATTATTAAAAATCATTATAAATGTTATTTTTTAGGAATCCAATAAGAAATGAGGGTACTACATTAAAAACTTTCACTTTTTTGCATCAATATGCAAATATTGAGATGTTCTTTCCCTGTATGAATAAATTTAAAATTTGTCATATATATCATCTAATTTTTTAAAAAGTATTTACAACTATAATAAAAATAATACAATATATTATTTATAATATAAATAAATAAAATACAATATTTGACTATTAATGTATAATTATTAGTTATAATATTGAAATACACATGATTAAAAAACAAAGGTGTGACCCTTCCAAATAAATAAATCTACAAAAGTATAGAATTTAGAAATGTAAATTTGTAATTACATTAAAATAAAATTAGAAGAATAAATAAATGGGCAAGCTTTCTATGCTTCCCTTACAACATAAAACTTCTAGGACAAATACTGAGATTAGCCCACTAGCTTATATGAACATATGAGCTCAATGGCCTAAATTGAATCTGGGCCGATCACATGGTTATGACCTAATTGCGTATTTTAATTTTAATTTTTTTTTAGAAATCTAAATAACTTGAAATCTTAGTTGCGTGTTCTTAAAAAATAGGATAATCTAATAAAAATATGAAAACAGTAATTTACAAGAAATAAATTGATCAAAATACCCCTGAAACATTTCAGAGGTAATTTGGTCAATTTATTTATCATAAATTATTTTTTAAATATTTTTATTAGGTGTGCCTTGATGAGAAGAATGGACACCTAAAATTTCAAGCTATTTAGATTTGTATAAAAAATATTAAAATTCAAACATGAAATGAGATCGTGACCGTTAGATCGGCTCAGATTCAATCTGGGCCTTTGGGCTCACATGTTCATATGAGCTAGTAGGTTAATCTTAACATTTTCTAAACTTATATACTTCCCTTTATCCAATCGTCCATTCTGAATGGAGGGCTAAGATTGCCCCAATCACAATGTCACCTCTTTACACTATTTTATTTTTAATTTTTTTTCTATGAAGCAGGGTTTGAAAAAACAGCGAGTCGAACCGGACTCGCCCTATTCGACTCGGGAATCGACAGTCCCAGTACCGATTCCACCACAAAATCGGGAATCGCCCTAGTCTAGAGAGAATCGGGTGATTCCCAATAGTGAATCGCCGAGTCTCACCCAAGAACACGGGCTGCACAGTGTTCTTCACATATTTCATCTTTTTTTGTTATTTTCTTATCATTTTTCATCTTTTTCAGCCTTATAATCGAATCTTGCAGGCTTTAATTCAAATTTTTCAGCCATTTCAGTCAATAAAAGGTCGTAAAAATCACCGATTTTGATCAAAAAAATTTGGATCGAAAAGTGAGTTTTAGGGTTTCTGCCATTTCACTAATTTCAAGGGAAAAAGGGCATCATTTTTTGTAAAAATTTTAGGGTGATTGATGGTAAGAGTGTTGTTCAGAGGTTTTTGTTCATAATTTGTGATTATTTTGGAGGATCACATATCAATTTTGAATTTGAAGGCACGGGTGCACGAAAAACTGGTAAGAAGTGTGTTTTTTTTTTTTTTCTGCCATTCTATCAAATTCACTCAATATTTTGCAAAGCATGTATTAAATTTATAGGGTTTTGATTCGTTATCGTGTTATTTATCATCACATGCATTCAATTTGATTTTATTTATTCAATTCGAGCTTGATTTTTGAGAAAAAAAGAGTGATGTTTGTGAAGAAAAATTGGACTGCTGTTTTTTTTTTTTTTTCTACCACTCTATCAATTTTACTCAATATTTTACAAAGAATGTGTTAAATTTATAGGGTTTTGAATCCTTATAGTCTTGTTTATTATCACAGGTATTCAATTTGATCTGATTTATTCAATTTGAGCTTGAGTTTTGAGATTGAATGACTAATGTATGTGAAGAACTGCGTTTTTTTTTTCCCTCAATTCAATCTATTTTATTTAATTTTTTAATAATAATGTGTTAATATTATAAGGCTTTGATTTCTTATAGTGTTGTTTATCAAAACAAGTATTCAATTTGATGTAATTTATTTGATTTGAGGTGGATTTTTGAGTTGGAATGACTGATGTTAGGTGGGTTTGTGAAGAACTGCCTTTTTTTTTTTTTAATTCATGATCAATTTTTTTTGAAAAGTCGTGATTTTTCAAAAAATTGTGAAAATCGTGATCAGGTTTTTATTATCATGAAGAATTAAACAATATTTTTAATTTTTATTGTTAATTTTTTAGTTCAAAAAATTGCATGTTGATAGATTATTTATGCAAAAAAATACATGTTATTATATTTTTAATGCAAAAATATATTTTTAAATTTGTTGTTAATACAAAAAAAAATACATTAACAAATACATGTTGTTAAACTGTATTATATTTTTAATGCAGTTTTGCATTAAAAATATATTTTTAATTTTTAAAATTTTTAATACAAAAAATACATGTTGTTAAACTGTATTATCATGAGGAATTAAAGTGAATATCATTGTAAAAAAAATCGTGTCATGTATGATAATTATATTATCTTGCATTTTTCAATTTTATTATTAATTTTTTAATCCAAAAAATATATGCTCTTGATAATTGAGTTGTAGCCATGTTTGGAGCTTGCATTTTTTATTATATTATCTTGCATATTTGTAATTGAGATGTACGATTATTTGTGATCATCTCAATCGAGTTGGAATTGTGCCTACTATATCATTGTAAATTTTATTTGTGGCATTGTGAATGACTATATCATTGTAAATGTTTTTTGTGTCAAATATACGTGTAGTGGCATTATGGATGAATATATTAATGTAATTTTTTTCTTGATTCTAAGTGTGACTTATACAGACTTTTTGAATCTATAATGTTGCATAAATAGTTTTTTTTTTCTGAGTAGGAACTAATTCATGTTTGTCGAAATGAAGATTTGTGACAAGTCCATATGTATTGGCATTGTGAATTACTATACCATTGTAAATATATTTTTATTGATACTATATCAATGTTAAAATTTTTGTTTTATATGTACTAGCTGATATAGGATATTTTTATCTATAATGTTGCATAAATAAATTATTTTTCCCAGTGGGAACTAAAATATTTTTGTCAATAGAAGTATTTTGCATTAACAACAAATATAACTTCATGAACTACCCCTACATATTATTACTACACATGGTGATTATTTTTCATGTTGAATTGTCAGGTTAATTTTAACCTTTTACATATTAAAGTTGAACCATGGCAAGATCTATGGAAGACGCTGCATGGAAACATGGGGTTAGACTTGATCTCAACAAAAAAGATAAAACTATTTGTAATTACTGCCAAAGAGTGATAAGTAATGGGGTACATAGGTTTAAGCAACACTTGGCAGGGGTTAAGGGAGATGTTTCTGCGTGTAATAGTATCCCTAATAATGTAAGAAAGCAAATGACGACATTTCTCAAGGCAACAAAGCTAAAAAAATTGCAAAGCAGAGGATGGATGAGGAGATAACTAGTTTATATATGCCATCAAATGGAAATGATCCAGAAGAGTAATATAATAATGACTTAGAGATGGCCACAAGAATGAGTTTACATGAAACATACCAGAGGGAACAAGGGTTTAAAATGCTTGGTGGTTATGATATGGGCATGCATGGTGGGCCTAGTTCAGACATGCATGGCGGGCCCAGCTCGAGCATGTATGGCAGGCCCAGCTCAAATATGTATGGAGGGGTTGGTGTCAATATGTATCAAGAGGAATTATACGTTGAAGAAATTGTTTCTAGCTTATCTAGGAGTGCCAGTATTGCAGGTCATGGTCGTATAGACGCATTTCTCTCAAAGCCTAAGTCAGAACATATGACCCTCAAAGGCATGGTGAAAGGTACGAGAAACATGTTGGGCAGATATGTTGGTAAACGGTTCTACAATAAAGAGATCCCATTTGATGGAGCCAATAGCCCATATTTTCCACCTATGGTCAACGCAATCTAGAGAGTCGGGCCCGGGGTAAAACCCCCGACGACATATGAGCTCAGTGGGCCAATATTGGATGAAGAGGTGGAGGAAATTAGAAAGTGGATTGAAACATATAAACAGAGTTGGCCAAGAACAGGCATTACTCTCGTGAGTGATGGTTGGTTGAATAAAGTTAGCAAAAATGAGTTTTTAAACTTCTTGGCCTATTCCTCAAAAGGTGCAACTTTTTTGTCTGGCAAAGACGTATCAAGGACAAATAAGGATGTAAACTTCTACATACGACTATATGATCAGATAGTGGAGGAGGTGGGAGATAAACATGTAGTCCAATTTATTATGGACAATGCGCGTGCATGTGTTTTTGCGGGCAGCAAGTCGATGGATAAGAGGAAGCATCTAGTATGGACCCCGTATGTTGCACACAGCATCGATCTTATGTTAGAGGAGATCAGTGAGATCAAAATTGTGAAGGAGACTATACAAGAAGCGAGGTTAGTGTCAAGATTTATATATAACCATTCTAAAATTTTATTTTTGTTCAGAGAACAGTCTAGGAAAAAAGAGATAATCAGCCCTACCATAACCCATTTTGCGATAGATTACTTGGCTGTGGACTCCATTAGGGAATCTGAAGGTGCAATAACGAGATTATTTACCAGTGAAGAGTGGTTAAATGACTGCCTCTCGAAGTCCAGTACCGGGCTAAAAGTGGATGACATAGTCTTAAATAGGAGGTCCTGGTCTCGATGTTCCAGTATCGTAGAGGCCACTGCCCCTTTGGTCACGGTGTTAAGAATGGTGGATACTGGCAAGAAAGCTACCATGGGCATCCTTTATGAAGGTATCGAGAGGGCCAAATCAGCTATTGGGGAGAAGTGTAGTTTTGCAAGTAAAGTGATCGTGATTATATAAAGAAGGTGGAACATCAAATTTGAACGTCCAATTCATTATGTAGGTAAATATATATTTATATCATTAGAATGTTTCATTGTAAATTATTTTTTTATGAAATTTTAAATGACATTTCTCTATCTATATATTTTCTAGGTTACTACTTCAACCCAAAATTTTTCTGTTTGACACCTGAACATCCCCACAAGATTATGGAAGGGGTCAGATACATTATTGCCAGGTCGGAGAGAAGCCATCGAAACCAGGTGGCAGCAATACTAGATATATTATTTAATATTTGGATAAGAACTTGATTGAGTTGTTATATTTGTAAGGAATAATGCACTAAAACGAAATATTTTGTTTTAGCTTGCTATGTATAGGGATGCTATAGGATCCTTCGAAACTAGATTTGTCAGGAATTCTCGAACTAAGATGGATCCAAATTATCCCCTAACTAATATTTTGTTCATTCATATATTTAATCTTATGAATTGTTCGTGCCCTTACAATGCTTTTTGCATTTTAATCTAGCGGAATGGTGGGAGATATATGGTAGTGATGCACCTCACCTAAAGAGGATAGCAATCAAGATGCTCTCCCATGCATGTTCTGCTACTGGCTGTGAGCAAAACTGGAGTACGTTCCAATGGTTGCACACTACTAGAGGAATCAACTCACTTCGGAGAAGCTTCATAAACTAGTTTACGTTTATTACAACTTAAACCTCCGAGAGCGACAAATAAGAAGGAAGCTTGAAGATTATGGGCCGATAGACTTGGGCATAATATTTGTCATATACACAGCAGAACAATGGGTAGTAGAAGAAGCTGAGCCAGTGTTGCACAAGAGAGCGTTCCTGGAGGCTATAGGTGAGGAAGATCTTGAAGAAGGTGATGAGCAGCATGAAAGAGGAAGCAACCCGCCAATATATCCACAATTCGTCAGAGATGTCGGTGATATTGCACCTAATGAGGGAGAGTGGGAAGGGGGTCTAAGGGAAAATGAGAGAGATGATGATTTTGAGGCCACCCAATCCCAACCAAATTATTCACATATTGAGTCCCAACAACAAGAGGGTAGGGATGAACACGATAGTGTAGGTGAGCATCAAGGATGGACAAGCTTCGGGGATTTTGGATTAGAACCACAACAAAACACTAACACTCAAGGATTTGGGTATAGTCAGGTGCTCACTAATTTGGAAGATTCATTTTTAGATCGAGTCAATGAATTGTCACGCGAATTCAATCAATGGCACCAGCGTGACCAAGATGAAGAACGACGTCGTCTGTCATTTTATTTTTAGATCGTATGTTACGAATTGTATGCTTTATTGTAGTCTACGTATGATGATATACTTAATCCATGATAATTATATATTTATCCTTTTGTGTGATGTAAATTAAATGGTAAATAGTAGTTCATGCAGGGAAAAAAAATATCAATATTCGCATATTCATGCAAAGAAATGAAAATTCTTTATAGGGTACCTTCATTTCTTATTGAATTCCTAAAAACCAATATTTATTAATGAATTTTAATAATTTTTTTGGATTTTTTTTTAAGGTTTAATCCAACCGATTCAGCCTATTCCCGATCCGGATCGTCGATTCGCCAATTCGGATAGGTTTTTAAGATGCTTGATCCGGATCACCGATCCGCTTTTTAAATCACTGCTATAAACTATTTTGAATCCAAATTTTGTACGTCCAATCCTCTATTAAACTTGCACTAGCGAAAAATATAAAAAAATATTTTCAATAAAATAAAATAACCAAAATACCCCTAAAAATTCAAGGGGTATTTTGGTCATTATATTTTATCAAATATTATTTTAAATATTTTTTATAGGTGCACCCCAATGAGAAAATGTCACGTACCAAGTTTCAAATTCATACAAATTGTATAAAAAAACTAAAAATAAAATATTTTGAGATGTCGAATCTATGATCAAATGGTGAGTGGCTCTCTGATCAAAATTGAACGACTGGATGGTTGGGAAAGTATAGATCTTCTATGTTGTAGAGGAATAGAAACCTTTCCTTAAATAAATATCATACTTGCAATGTGAGATAGTTGACAAAGCAACTTTAAAATAGATTTTAAAGTGGTTTGGGCTAGTGTTATTTTTTATTTTAAAATATCCTATAAATTATTATTTTTTTAATGGTCAATAAACTAGTAGTAATATTATTTTTTGTTGTTCTAATATCCTATGAGCTATTACTATTTTTTTTTGTTTTAATCTCTATCCACCAATAACGAAATGCCTAATATCTAATAAGCGGGTTATTTTATAGCAAAAGGTCACAATTGAAAGCTCTGTTTATTAATGCACAGTTGAAGCTTACCATATTATTTATTTGTGGACTTTATTAATGCTAAAAGGTATAATAGACCAAAAATATTTGCCCCACACGAAAAAGATGTGAGACCGGCTTACCATATTAAAGGCACAAGGCTTCCAGCGTGAGTCATCATGCGTAGCGCATGGTACAAAGCCAGATGGTACCAAGGGCATGAAAGTCAAAATAGCGCATGGTAGACGACGCCACCTCACACTCCAGAAAGGAACACAAAAAGTTATTGTACAGGGATTTTTTCATAAAAAGACCATAAAAAAAGGAACTATCTAGATCCCATTTTATTAGTGGATACAAAGAAGTAATCGATAACCAATTCGGATCGTCTAATTTTGGATCGAATTGATGATTTTGAAACCAATGATTTTGAAGTTTTTTTTTTATAAAAAGCTCTATTATCTCTATAAGAGACCTTGCATATCATATACAGAAAGCCCTGGCTCTCTCTTTCTCTTGAGGAACCACCATTCTCATATGGTACCCAAATAGGATACACAAATTCTATTCACTTCCATCATTTTTTTTTATATAGGCCTTGTATATCATGCAAGGGAAACCTTGCCCCTCTTTTTTTTCTCTAGAGGAACTACTATTTCCATATGGTGACCCAAATAATGTACATAAATTCGATTAACTTTTATCTCGTATATATAAAATTAAGAATCCACACTAAATAGAAAACTTCCATATGTTACATATATCTTAAAAAATAAGAGATATGGCCAAGATTTCTAGTCTTATTTGAATTTCTATTTCCTTTAATAAACTTACCAATATTTATCTCATTCCAACATAGAATTTCGATAGCACCAAATCCAACACTTACATCTTACACAAAAAAAAACAAAACACTGCTGTCCAACTGAGAAAAACGTCCAAATTGTTCATCTCAACATCAACAATTATACTCTAAAAATAAACTGGATTTTAAGCTACCTTATGTTCATTGGAAACTCGTATGGACTCATGCATCCTGTTCATACCGTGAACTTCCCCTTGCACTTATAGAATTGTACGTATTGCAGTTAGATAGGAACTATGTAACTGTCCAATTCCAATATAAACCGAGGGGTTTCAAGTGTGTCAATCCCTCTCGAATCAGATTTGTTGAAACTTTAAAATACACTATCTTTGAACTTCTAAAATTCATTTTTTTTTGTCTGATTCCTGGAGAAGAAAAGAAGAAGACCTGCTCTTTAATAAAGATAAAACCATGTTGAATTAAATAAAGATAAAACCTTGGCTTATTCAACAAACATACAAACAAAGATAAAACATGATAATTCTCATTTTAAGGGAAGGTGATTGGGTAAACCGGCTTCATGTTGGAATAGAACAGCCCAAAGTTTTCCTCCACTCCAGGGGACTTTTGGTCCTCATTGAACAAGGCAAATAAATATGTGCGTGTTGCAAACCCAGGCTTCTTTGGTGTGCCCTGCCCCGCTGCTACATGAGATATCAGGTTGGTATTGTACTCCTGAGCTAGCGCCACTGTCGTAAAGTTACCGTTCCCGGCGCTCGGCCAACCACTTTCCGAGACCACAATACTGAGGGCGCTCCCTCCCACTTTCTCCAGGGCCGAGTACAGTGCATCCACCATCGCGTCGAAGATGTTGTGATAGCTAAGGTTGCCATCTTGGACCACTGGAGCACTCGGCCGGAACAAGGCGTAGTCGAGGGAGATGTGCTGGGAGTCAGAAGCGTACGCGAAGTAAGGGTATGCATTCAACATGAGGGGGGAGGAGGTGCTGATCAAAAAGGAGGCTATAATTTCCATGGGGGCAACGACACTTGTGGAGAATGCACCAGCAGAAGGGGGATAGGATATTGAGAGGCTGTCTAGAGCGATGGATGTGGTCACCTTGACGGCGCTCTTGCCGGCGTCTTGGAGAGCATTATAGAGATGCCGCATTGCAGGGGCAACATTAATGCCCTCATCGGCGAGGCTGACCTCATTGCCGACCACAACATAATCGAAGTTGATGTCATTGATGTAGGGTGTGACGTGGTTTGCGATCCAAGTGGTTGCAGCAGCTTGGTCAACTGCGAGGTTCTGGAGGTCCTCATTCTTTACCCCTACTGCGATTGCGATGCCCGACTGCCTGAGGGCCTCCAGGACCGGGATGTTGGGTTCGAATAGCCGAATCCTTTGGATGTTGTTAGACTTGCAGAGTTCAACGACTGCAGACGGTTCAGGGAGGTTGTCCCCGACCAGGCCGTAGTTCACCCCCACCAGGCCAGTACCTGCATAGGCATCATCATCGTCCTCAGCTGTGCACCGATGAGTGCTCATGTTTCGTTTCGAGAAAAGAATTTTCAATATGATTTCCATTAATCTCAATATCTTTTCTATCATTTTCTAATGAAATTCCCACACTTGACCGCATTAGAGATTTTTTTCCATTAGTAAACATTGTAATTTTCGAAATAAGATAACAAATAAGTTGTAATGGGTTTATCATAAATTTTAAGATTGGAATTCGGTGAAGTTACTTTATGCAATGAAATGAGTGCCCAACCTCAACAGGCTGAAAAACTAAAAATTTCAAAATGAGATTGAAATTCTTATATAAATTGAGAAAATTCGAAATGGAAAATAAATACTACGATCATTTTGGGGAAGATTGTAGCCAGTCTCACTCGAGAGTCCACCATCCAAATCAGTTGAATGGTGGAAATTGGGAAGAACATAGAGTATAATGCATGCTGGGAGTTTATAAATTGTGACATGAACTTGTTGGAGAGCTAAAAAACGAGTACCTTAAAACAATTTCGACAAAATGGTGCTGAAATGAGGGGGAAATCAAACAAATGACAAATTGGGGGTTTAGAGCTCTAAAATGACGTGTCTTGGATTAAATAAAATCTCTTTTAAAATTGGATTTGATTCAAAAATTTTCTTTATGGATCCAAAGGGAGATCAGGGAAGGGCGATGTGTTAAAAATCAATTAACAAGGGTTGAAATGAGAGAGATCATACAAAAAAAAGACCAAAAAGAAATGGGCACCAGCCTGAGTCTTGATCTCAGGGTGAATTGGGACTGTTTCCCCATCGGTTCTGATCTAGTTGTGAATTTAGGTAGTAAAATCCCAATAAATAGACAGCCTCCATGGAATTTAAGGAAATTAAAGAAAACAAAGAAAAAGAAAACACATATTGATATCATTGTACACTTTTTTTATCTAAAATTTCTACATTTGAGGTTTTTTGTGCATATCGACACACTAAAGTACGTTACTTCTGTCAGACACAAACTTTTAGGAACTTAAACCATCTTTCTCGTGAAAATCCCATTGTAGAAGTACTTTACTTTCCAAAATCCCATCCATCTTTCTATTTAAATCATCTATGGATTTCGAAAATCGCATTTCAGATATTTGTTTTTATCAAACAGTGACACATATATCCCTGTCTTTTGTGATAGTCTCTTAACAAGTTCTCGTGCTCACCGGAAAAGACAGTCTTAATAAGTTCTCGTACTCACCGGAAAAGTCAGTGTCATCTCTTAATAAGTTGTCATACTCCAGGAAAAGACCGTGTCGGCATAGTATACTCCCGCAGAAGTAAGATATATTTTGGCTTCTAAATTAAACACACTCAAAATAAAATGATGTAAACAAAGTGAGATTCACTAACCACTGTTCAAAAGTTTGCGACTTTTGTCATTTCTACAGCTAGCTGGGGTAAAGTGGCCTAAAGCGAGGGCTCCCACCAAGGCAACATGAAACAATATCCATGAATCCATTACTTGTAAACTCAATTTCGATTCTCTCTCTCTCTCAGGAAGATTGAAACCAGCATAAACACAGTGAGAAAACTGATAGGGAGAAACTGTGTTTGTGCTGTTGGGCTTCTGTATGTCTTCATCTCTTATTAATAGTTCTTTCACTTTGCATTTTGGGGTGGTTATTTATGTGGTTTTATAAGAACAGGTGTAAGATTCGTTGACAATTGCCTCGAGTCCCCGGATTCCTGAACTTCCAGCTTGATAGTAAATTCATAGTTATCTCCACCACCTATAATTAGTGGACAATGTTTAATGTCATTTTATCTCTGCCAGGAATACAGCTACTGCTTTGGAGTCTTTATGTAAATTTCTTTAACCTTCTAAAAAAACAATTAGCAATAGAAAACAATTATCAGACTAAAGCAGCGTTTTAAAATTAGAATTGCCCGATTAGAACTGGAACTGGAATGGTTTGATGACTCTGATCCCATTTCGGGGAACCGTGGATTAATCTGGTGCCCCTTCTTCTTAGAAATTCTTTTTGTACTTTAAGTTTTATGCCTAAGATTATCTGACCTTCCAAACCTTTACAAATCACAGTCGTTTCCGATTTCTAAGACACTGCACCAAGATTTAAAAGTGTGGAATAAATGGTCTCAGCAAGTGTTCGAAAAATTGAACCCGCGTCCGAAACCGGCCATGGGCCGGTTCCCACTAATAGGTAAACCGGCTGGTTTAACCGGCCTAACAGGGCAAATTAGAGCTGATAAAAAACATGTTAAAAAATATATTTTTTTAAAAAATAAAAAAATATATTTAAATATTAGTTAAACAAAACACATCCAAATGAAGTTCAAAATTATTGAAAACCATCGATTTTAAAAAATCGATTTGTGCCCATGTGTATTTTTTAAAGTTTTCATAAAAGATAGAAAAATATAAAAATAAGTTTTCATGCCAAAAGACTTTCCAATCTTTACCAAAATGATAAAAAAAATTCAAAAGCACATTAAAAATAAATCCCTTACTTTTTTGGGATTTTATATAATTTTTTTAAAATTTATTTCGAGCATATGTGCCATTCGAGGTAGGGATATGTATAATTTTCATATCATGTGGAGGCTTGAATGGTACATAAATATCAACCAATGGTTAAAATTTACTCTGTAAATGGTAGTGGAGAAGTTTAAATTTTAAAGATCAGCTTTGGTAGAAAGTGATAAGCTCGAAGTATGGTGAGGATATATACAACATGTGGGTTGGAGGCAGGCTTGGTAGCTTAAGGATGTCACATTGTTGGAGATCTATTTACTCGTGTAATACTCTTATCCATAGAGATATCAGATGGACAATTGGTGATGGAAGAAATATCTCCTTTTGACACCATAAGTGGTTAGATAACTCTCCGTTAAAATATGTGTTTCCTTTGATTTTCAACAGGGTGGCTAATCCCAATACGTTGATTTTGGATCTCTTTGAGAGAAAGGGGGATTAGATTGAGTGGAAGATCATTTTACCATATAATAGAATTTACGATGAGCTTTTCTCGGAGTTTAGTGGTTTGTTATCAGCGCTAAATGAGGTGTATTTACCCCTTAATGTGGAAGATGAGGTGGTCTGGGATATTGCAAAAGATGATGTCTATTCGGTCAAATCTATGTACCATCTATTATTTCATGATCGATGGAGATGGTCAATGCCTGAAATTGTTGCTATTTGGAAGTGGCTGCTTCCTCTTAAGATCTAAGCTTTTTTGTGGTTGGCGGTTCAAAACAATGTATTGACTACAGATAATCTCATTAAAAGAAAGAAAAATGTACCTAATATATGTTTGTTATGTAAAGGGGATGTTGAATCAGGTACTCATCTTTCTCTACATTGCCCTTGGTTTTTTGCTCAGGTTAAAGTGGTGTTGATCTTACCTCCAGACGTTATAGGAATTATTTGAGCATTATCTGTCTCTTCTTTACCTCAAACTGGTGCGGTGATTTGACAAATAGCAAGATGTGTAATTTTATGGGAGGTGTGGCAGGAGAGAAATAGAAGTGTTTGCTTGTAATTATTTACCAGTAGATAGAATTTGGATCGTATACTCCATCCTATTTGGATGTTTTTGTCTATCACAAAGGTGGGGAGAGATATTATAGAAGCTGATGTTAGAAGAAATCTATACAATCTTTTCTAGCTGGGTTATAGGAAATGTAGGCCCAAAGGGAGATAGACCGCTCCATTAAGAAGTGTTTTGAAACTTAATTTTGTTGGGAGCTCGCTTGGTAATCCAGGTTCAGCGGGTTTTGGAGGAGTCTTGAGGGATTGAGAATGACATATTCTTTTTTCTTATTCAGATCATTTGAGTGATAAAACTGCAAATGATGTTGAATTTCTGGCTCTTCTTCATGATTTGAAATTACTTGGCGATTGGTTTTAAGTTCGACTTGCATTATTGAAGGAGATTCCCTCAATGTTATCAATTGGTGTAAGGGGGAGATGAAGGTACCTTGGGAATTACGTTCTATTTTGCTCTAGATTTTGGTCTTGTCCGGATCTTTTTCTCTTTCCTTTGTCCACCTTTTCCGGGAGACTAATATTTTGGTGATAGTCTAGCTAAAAACGGCACTTATCTTTTTGAGAATTTAGTCTCTAATGATGTAATTCCTGTTTAGCTCTTGAATAAAATTATATGAATGTTATATATATATAAAAAAAGATCTACGGCAAATCATTTTTAAAGAAAACCAATTTAGGACCTCAGGTAGAATTTGGCCTTTGTACGTGAAAATCGTTCTCTAAGATTTATTTTATTTCAAAGAAAATATATCTGAAGTATCCATGAAACTCAACACATAAAAAGTCCTTGTAGTAACCTTTTAATTACTTCTAATCTTTGAAACAACAATAACAATCGTCTGTCCAAACTTATTATTGATACGTTTTTTTTCTAAATGACAGATGTTATTGTCGCTATCTTATAAGTAATTGATGTACAAATCATACAAAAAAGGGGTTATGGATAAAACATTTTAATATATTAGAAAAATTTGAATTTATAAATTTTTTTATTATTAACATACCATTTTAATAAATATAAGGCTTTCAATCTTTTCTTTAAGGGTGAGGTTTGTGCAAGGTGTCAACCTTAAACAATCTCAGTGAGATGCACCTCAAAATCTCATTAAAAGCTGAATTTTAAGGGGTCGTTTGGATACTTAAAAATATATTGTCTGTAAAATATATTACTGGTGTAATACCTTATTGCGTAACACATTACAGGCAAATGGATTGTTACTGTTTGGATAGTATTTAGAGGCTAGATAATACATTACAGTTAGATTACAGGGTTTAAATTGTCTACATTACACCTTAAATTTGCTCTTACATTGCTCTTACTGTACATAGCGATTTAATATAGAATGGTCTACAAAGAGACCATTTATCTTTTGTACGCAGAATCATTCTTGTCCTTTAAATTTCAAAATGAGTGGTTGTACTAGTGTCATTGAATAAATACAAAATTTCAAAAAAAAAAAAATCACTTCATGACTCACCTCAAGCCATCCAATTTGATATCTAATACTTAAGAATGACTCTGATCTCCATTCACAAAAGATAAATTGTCTCTTTGTAGAATGGATGTGCAAGATGTTGAGTTTGGAGCGAAAATGGTCGGAAAATGGATATGCAAGAGGTAGACTTTAGAGGGAGAAAGTAAAAATAGATATGTGAAGGAGAGAGGGAGAATGTTTGGAGAATGGATGTGCAAGAGAGGGAATAGTTAGATTACTGTTAATGGACTAATGAATTTCACAGCCATTTTAGTTAGATTACCACAAAGCGTGATTTTACAACCGGCGTAATAGATTCCACTTATTTTGGAAAAATCTTGTGTAATTTATTTCCATTTTTTTACTGTTGAAGTGTACCCAAATATGTTAAATCTCATATTTCTTGGTAATATGTTTTCGTGTAATAGATTTTTAGGTACCTAGATGGCCCAATGTTGAAACTATGATGGCCTAAAAATTTATTTCACTCCTATTATAAAGTTGAAAGCTTAAAAAATAACGCAAATCTAGCATATTTATGAACACTGAAACATCTTGCAAATGGATGGTCTAGATAATATTTTATAAGATATACTCCTTTTAATACTTGAATTTTAATTTCTCTTCCATTTCCATATATATTGTGCTCAAAATGATCAACTGGAGGACTTTCTAGAGACGAAACAACCTTTCCCAATGTGTTTTTGAGGGCGAATGACTTCTACTTATATAAACCTTTTCATTTCTTTGATCTTTACATAGCTTTATCTTTACTGCGATATTTGCAGCACTTTATTTTAGAGTTATCTCAGATACCTATTTTATTATGACTATGGTTTGTATAGAGCCGAGGATCTAAATAATCAAAGTAAAGCGTACCTTCAAATAGTGTCGAAAAATGTGTATTCAATAAATCTGTGTGATAGCCTTAAAATATATTTTTATTTTTAATTATAAAATTTAAAACTTCAAAACTAGTATAGATCAAACGTATATATGAAAAACTTAAAAATCTTCAAAATTGACGATAAAAAAATGCGTTACAAGATGTACTATGTTTAAAACTTGAAATCCATGTTTTTCCTTACGTCCATGCATTTTGATGTTGAGATGATCAATTTGGGCATCAAAACATCCTTTTCTAGTGAAATTTTTGAGGTGGGTTCTAATTTGATTGTTTAGAGCCTTGGCTCTATATAAACTTTTTCCATATATAAATTAAAAGATATTAAGGGGTTATTTGCTTCTTATGAAAATAATCCAATGTAAAATTTTTTTATATGAAAACAGAGCTTACGCATGTTTGTTTCGTACTTTTAAACATGTGAAAATTTATTCTATATGAAAGTATTTATTATAAAATAGTCCTTTTCATATATAAAGCCCTACCTAATGAGGTGGGGATAAATTTAGGCATGTTTATTTTTCCCATTGTACCCCCAATTAAACTATCTTTAAGGTTTAAGTTTTAGAAAGTGAAACCGTCTCAAAATTCTTAAAAAGAGAAACTATATCAAAATTTAGGTTTTAGAGAGAAAAAACATTTTAAATTTAAAGAGATAAACTTTTTCAAAACTTTTAGAAAGAAAAACTATCTCAAATTTTAAATTTAGATAGTGAAACTATTTCAAAATTTTTAGAGAAAGTCTAATTCTACTTTCAAACTCTAGAGAGAGAAACTATATCAAAAAGGTTTTTATGGGAGAAAAACTATCCTAAAATTTTTAGGGAGCGGCCATCTCAAAATTTTTAGAGAGGGAAGCTATCTCAATTTTAAAAATTTTTAGAGAGAGAAATTATCTCAAAATTTTTAGAGAGAGAAACTATATCAATTTTTAATTTTAGAGATATTCACTTAAAATTTTAAAGAGAAAAACTACCTCAAAATTTTAAAAGCAAGAAATTATCTTAAAATATGTAAAGAAAGATTTTCTCATAGTTTTAGAAAGAGAAGCTATCTCAAATTTCAAACTTTTAAATAGAAAAACTATCTCAAAAGTTTTAGAGAGAGAAAGTATCTCAAGAATTTTAGAGAGAGAAATTATCTTAATATTTTTAGAGAGAGAAACTATGTAAATTTTTATTTTTAGGAAAGAGGAAGTATCTTAAAATTTTTAAAAAGAGAAAATATATCAAATTTTAAGGTTTAGAGAGAGAAATTATCTTAAAAAGTTTATAGAGAGAAACTACAAACTATTTAGAGGAGAAACTATCTCAAATTTAAATCTTTTAGAGAGAGACTATCTCAAAATTTTTAGACAGAACTATCTCGATATTTTTAGAGAGAGAATCTATCTCATATTTTTAAGAGAGATAAATTATCTCAAATTTTAAGTTTTAGAGATAGAAAACATCTCAAACGTTTTAGAAAGAAACTATATCAAATTTCATGTTTTAGAAAAAGAACTCTCAAAAATTTTAGAGAGAGAAGCCACATTAAAACTTTTATATAGAAAAACCAATGATAAAAAGATCGACTCGGACCTTGGCGAGGCGAGACACTTGGCCGAGTTCATGTTAAAAAGAAACGACTAACAACGGTAAATAAGATTTATATATGGAAAAAGTTAATATAAAGTTGCAACTTTAAAATGTAGAATTACATATGTACCTAAAAAATCTATCAGAGAGGTTGTTTGAATGTTGAAAAACCCTCTAATTGATCATCTCGACATTGAGATGTATAAATATGAATAAAAAAAGTTTTTGAGTCCCAAAAATAGTGCATCTTGCAACACATTATCTACACCGTCCATTTCCAAAATTTTCCTATGTTTATAGATCTATTTGATTTTAACCATTTATGAAGTTTTAAATTTTCTAATTAGATATAAAAATAGATTTTAAGATAAGAGTAATGATGCTATGTTCCCACACCCATTTGTGTAGGACCCCAAAGGATCACCATTAAATTTGGCACATATCTCTGAAAACGTTATCATATAGGTGTGAGACTTGACTTTTTAATAGATTTGTGCCAAATTTAATGTTGATCTTTTGGGGTCCTATACACATGGGTGCGGGAGGATCTTATAAGATCATTACTCTTAAGATAATCCTAAAATTTTTCTACAACAAAATTACATGTTAGGATAAAATTTGAAGGTGCGCCTTAATTGGACGGTTTAAAGTTGCAGCCTTATAGAAACCACACCTTTTATATATAGGAAAACGTTTATATGAGGATGCTACCTTATAATGTAGAACTATGGATGCCCCTCAAAAGTCCATCGGAAAAGGTAGTTTTAATGTTGAAAACCCTTTGATTGATCATCTCGACATCAAGATGTATGACTATGAAAAATAAAAAGATTTTAAGTCTCAGACGTAGTACATTTTACAACATATCATCTACACCGTCAATTTTCAAGATTTTCATATGTTTATAGATCTACTTGATTTTAACCATTTTTGAAATTTAAACTTTTATAATTAGATATAAAAATAGATTTTGGGATAATCATAAGAATATTTTACATCAAAATTATATACCATGATAAAATTTGAAGGTCCACCTTACCTCTACGGCTACCGATGCATCCGTATGCAAACTGAAACCATCTCAAAGTTTTTTAGAGAGAGAAAATATCTTAAATTTCAAGTTTTGGAAAGGGAAACTATCTCAAAATTTTAGAATAAGTATATTTTAATTTTTAGAGAAAGAAACTATCTCAAAGGTTTTAGAGAGAGAAGCTACCTCAAATTTCAAATTTTTAGTGCAAAACTGTCTCATAATTTGTAGAGAAAGAAACAATCACAAAATTTAAGTTTTAGCGAGAGAAATTATTTCAAATTAGAGGGAAAAACTATATCAAATTTCAACTTTTAGAATGATAAACTATTTCAAAATTTTTAGATAGAGAAACTATATCAAAATTTTAGGTTCGTTGTATTCTCATTCTACATGTTTCCAACTATGTTTACGAAACATGGAAAATAGTATGTTTGAGTAATACAGTGTATATAAAAAAAGATAAAAGTAAAGAGGGTTGTATACGATGAGACCATTTATATTTGATACAAGGAGGTCACAATTACTTATAACCATCCGATGTAAAATCTAATAGCTTGGGTGTGTCCAAAGTTCAAAAACATTTCTTTTGAAGTATGACCTTGGTCAATGGAATAAATGCAACAATTTAATTTCACATTTAATGGTTAAAATTAATTGTGATCATCTTCTACCAAAGATAAATGGTGCCATTATGTACTTTTCCATATTAAAATACAATATACTCGTAAAAACTGGGAATTGAGTGGAAGCTATATGGGCTTATTTTTTAATTCTGAAAATAAAACGAAATTTTTCTATAAAAGTAAATTTATTGTATGTTATAGATTTTTCTTTGTCTTGAGCAGGGTACCAATTCACAAAAAACGATTGCATTACAATCATTAGCAATGTTATTAGTATCGAATTGGCTATTGAACTGCTGATGGATTGGTCCAACTACTGGTTGGACTAGATTTAAAAAGAATAACATTATAAAAACACCAGTTTAAAATATAAACTATTTCCATAGCAAATTACGTAGCGCCATATTAGGGGTGTCTATTAACATTTGATGCCAAATGTGACCAATATTACGTGTACCACCCCTCTTTTCTTCTTTTTAATATCTAAGTTGCCCCTTGTCCAACAATGCAATGAAAACACGGGGGGCTATCTTTTCTTTATTGTTGGGTATTCAAAATACTAGACAACTATCTTTGACTCCTCCCTGTGTGCGTGAAAAATTTTCTCCCTTTGATGTTTACATTTTCTTTCTTTGTTATTTTATTAGTGAGTTTTGTTGCCTTCCACCAACCACCCAAACTGCTGCTAAAGTTGAAGAGACATCGAGGAATTATCTGAGAGAGAGAATCAAGAAGAAATCAAAGAAATCAAGGGTTGTGGAAAGAGATTGAGGGATAATATGGACGATGAATAAATTTTGGATGGAGAACTAAAATACTTTTAAAAGGAAGGCAAGCACCTCAAAAGCTCAGTAGAGAGAGAGAGCGTTCAAATTCTAGAGATAGCAAAACATAAGATGTAAGTACATGGTAGGTAGATGATATTGCTCACATGACTATTCAACCAAAATATAATTTTGTTTGATACTTTTTTGCAAGGAAAATGGGATAATACACCATAAGACCATGCCCCACACACCCAAACAAAATGGTGTTGCCGAAAGGCGTAATCGAACTCTTATGGAAATGGTGCGATCAATGATGAGTCATGCCAACTTGTCCTCAATTTTTTGGGGTGAAGCATTGCATATTGCTATATATATTTTAAATCGAGTTCCATCAAAATCCGTAGAGAAAACATCTTATGAGTTATGGACTGGACGTAAACCTCGATTGGAACATTTAAAAATTTGGGGTATCATGCTCATGTACTTATCCCGAGCCATGAGAGATCTAAGTTGTAGGCTAAAACTATAATATGCTCATTCATAGGGTACCCTGATACTTCTAAGGGTTATAGGTTTTATTATCATGAGACCAAATCTTTGGTTGAATCTAGAGATGCACATTTCTTAGAAGAACATATGAAAATAGACAAACTTTCTCTTATAGATATACATGAATTAGACAATATGGAGTAAATGAAAACATAGAAAATTATGAACCTAATGTAGAAATCCTTGATAACTACATAGATAGTGGGAGTGATACCTTTGAACTTACTAATGTAGATGACAGTGAACCTAGGAGAAGTTTTAGGAATAGAGCATCACCATATCAGAGTTTTATTTAGAATCATATCAGAGTTTTATTTAGAATCATATCAGAGTTTTATTTGCATGGACACTTTAGACCAATACTATAACTTCGCTTATCAATATATTCCTGAAGCTTCCAATTTTAAAGAAGCCATTAATTATGATGAATCTAATTTTTGGAATAATGCTATGAATGAAGAAATGGATTCTATAACTAAATACCATGTACAGGAGTTGGTAGATTTTCCTAGTAGGAGAAAACCCATTGGTTGCAAATGAATATTAAAAAGATAACTCAAGTCTGATGGTAGTATAGATAAATATAGAGCACAACTTGTTGCTAAATGATATAACCAAAAGGAATGTATAGATTTTGTTGATACTTTTCTCTAGTAGTAAGATTTTATTATGCTAGAATTTTAATATTTATTGTGCCTAATCTTGATTTATAATTGTTTCAAATAGATGTTAAAACTGCATTTCTCAATGGCAATTTAAATGAAGAGATATATATGTTATAACCTGAAAGATATATTGTTGATGGCAAAGAGAATAAAGGATGCAAATTATTTAAATCACTATATGGATTGAAGTAATCTTCTAGATAATGATATTTAAAATTTCATGATGCAATTATGAAACTTGGTTTTATTTCTAATGAAAGTGATCATTGTATGTATATTAAGATTAGTGGGAATAAGATAGTGATATTGTCTTTATATGTGGACGATATTTTGATTGTTGCAAATGACATAGATATGATTAATGAAACAAAATCATGGTTAAAATATAATTTTGAAATGAAAGATATGGGGGTTGCATCATATGTTCTAGGAATTGAAATTACAAGAGATAGATAAAAAAGGATGCTCAGCTTATCTCAACAGTATTATTTAGAATCTGTTCTTAAAAAGCTTAAAAAGTATTTATGCAAGTCGGTCTCCACCCCTGTTAATAAAGCGATTAAATTATCCATTGATTTATGTCCTACTAATGATAATGATGATACAAGAATATTCCATATGCTCATGCAATTAGGTGAATTAATTATGCTGTGTCATGCACTAGGCCAGGTCTATATTTTGTTGTTGGACTTATTAGCAGGTATAAAAAAAACCCCAGAATGATACATTGGCAAGCAGTAAAAAGGATATTAAGATATATCCCAGAAATAAGAAAATACAAGTTACATTATCAAGGTTCTTCCTTTAGGCCTCAGGGTTACTCTGATGTAGATTGGAGTGGTGATTATGATGAAAGTAAATCCACTTTGGGTTTCATTTTCACACTTAGTGGAGGTGCAGTATCATGGTGCAGTCAAAAAACAAGACTGTGTTTCTTTATCAACTATAGAAGCAGAATATGTGGCTTGCAATTTAGGATCACAAGAGGTTGTTTGGTTGAGAAATTTCCTCATAGATTTAAAGTTGGAATGCATTGAAAATAGGCCTATAAACATGTTATGTGATAATCAAGCAGTCATTGCGGTTCTCAAGGATTAAAAAATAAACTCTTAATCCAAACACATTCGTAGGAGGTACCACCATATTCGAGATGTAGTGCAATATGAAGATATAACAGTTGATTATATACCTTCAAATGCGATTAATGCAGATCCATTGACTAAGGCTCTAAGCCGGGAAATTTTCGAGAAACATATAGTAGCTATGGGACTGAGATAAGTCCAAATGGAAATCCAATAATGGTTCATAAAATCATATTGGTGGGTATATGAAAATCCCATGTGAAAAAAATGAGGCAATGCCATATGCAAGATGTCAAAGAGTTTTCAGGCTGAGATATGAAAATCCCATGTAGAAAGCATGAGGCAATGCTATGTACAAGAAGTTAAAGAGCGTTCAGGCCAAGTAGGAGATGTTGGAATACTGGCCTATCAGGCCTTTTTATCCCGGGAATTTATTTTTCAATAATGGTATAAAATCCATACTATATAGTATATGTGAAATCTCATGTAGTTGACATGAGGCAATGCCATATACTAGGATCCATTTTGGAGCTTTTATAGGACGTTGCACTGGAGGGAAACCTAGTATCACTGGAGGAAAAACCCAGTGATGTATTTGGATTCTTCAAAATAATTGTTTTTTTCTATATTATAGATGTACAAAATTATTTAATTTTTAAATCTATTTTATCAAATTGTAGGAATACTTGGATGACATCCTATTATGTGAGTCATTAGTACACTAATGACATGTTTAGCTCATTATATAGGATTAACAGTTTGGTGACAACTTGTTAACCCTAATTAGCTGCACTTAAGGGAAGGTATGAGTTATATTTGGATCTCAACTCCTATAGACCATGAATATGAGAGTTACAAAAGTTGGTTCTCTATAAAAAGAGGTTAACCCCTCAAGTAATAGTACATAGAGAATGATGGATAATTGGTGAAGGAGATTCACTAAGATGACTCTCAAGGTAGCCTGTCCGGACGGCTTGGTCTATAGGTTTTGGTATGAAACCTTAAGTCCCTCATGTGATTTAAGGGTAGATCCAAGTAAGTTGTTTATTGATTTTATTTATTTAAATATTGATTTTTATTGTTGGCACTAATAATTCCATTCCTCAATATTAAACCATCGATCATTACTAAGAGAGAGAGAGAGAGAGAGGTCATTAAAGTCCTCCCTTTCCCTCTCTTTCTATTAGTCCACGCACAAAATTGTGGATCTCTCTCTCCATCCAAAACTGGTGGGTTTTGCGGTGCTCCCGGATGCAAATAAGAGGTTTTTGTATGATGTTGGAGCATATGACAGTGATGATGATGACGATATGCTGGTTTAGCAATGATCATTTGTGTTGAACCTCTTCTGGTTCAGTAGGGAATATTTCTTAAAAAAGTGAAGGGAAACAAAACTTCAATTAAAAAATTATTATCGAAGAGAAAGGTGTGAGATCGCTCTATTACAAGAAAGTGGACATAGATGGGATGATTAGAGAGAAAGAGAGAGATACAGAGATAGAGAGAGAAAGAGAGAGACTCACTGATGAGAGGGAAAGCCACCCTGCAAGCCCAAGATTTGCAAGGTGAGGCGCTATGGATGAGCAAGGTGCTCACGCTTGGCATTGCCATTGAAGCGAAGTGTGCTGAAGAAAAAAAACCAAAAGAGGAATGTGGTGTTTGTAATATTGGGCATATTTGACACCAAATGATATTAGGCCTCGCCTAATATGGTCCATGTGAACTTTAAAATAATTTGTGGATCTTTGTTTAAGCTATCTAATTAGTCAAAACTGGCAGGTAGATCACTTGGGATGAGTCGGGTCGGTTCCTAGTCGACCCAGACCTGGATTGGACTTGGATCCTGTTTGGTTCCAAGTCAATTGGACTTGGAATCGACCCACCTGGTCGGGTTGGATTGGGGTTGAAAAAAAAATTATTTATTTGTATACTACATAATTACTCTAAATTGGACTCCGTCAAGCCTACCAGTTGGGTCCATAGGCTGACTCCACCCATTACCCACCCTTGCTAGTGGACCGAATTGGCAAAAACTGGTCAAGCACTAATTTTGGCAGATTTTCATCCAAACCCTATTTTTGCGTAGACCATATTGGCACAAGACACCAATTGACCATTGGTAACACCCAATCATGGGTGGCTGAATCCTACAAAAAGCATAATTCCTATTCATAATTAGATCCCTTTTCTTTTATAAACCTCGAGATCTATGTTCTCTATTATCTTCCGTGAAGTTCATGTTTTTGGGTTAATTTACTAGTAGGAGATATTGTGTTGTTAATGGCAACTGCTAGTCATGTCATTCTTTGTGAAGAAAAAGAAGAATATTTTTCCTCATTTAGCAGTTCTCAAAAATTCACTACCTTCACATAATTTTGTGGGGATGACTCATCCAGATATATCATTGTTAAATCCAGTTCCTTCACTATTTTCATAAATGACCTTTTCACCTTATGGCCTCAACCCTTAGCTATGCTCAGTACATGGCAAGCTCATCTATGCTCCAAATGAGTTTGAAAAGAAAAAGATAGAATCTTAAGTAGAAAACATCTTGCTTCCTAATCTCTATTACATAGCATGAGAAAGAAAAATATTCCTGTTATTCAAGGGCCAATCTTTGAAAAGAAATCGGATAAACAGGCTCCATGCTGGGGTAAAACAACGCAAAGTTTTGCTCCTCTCCAGCTGGCTTGAAATCCTCATTAAACAAAGCAAACAGTTAGGTCCATATGGTATTCCCAGGCCTCTTTGGTGTACCGTTTGTGGAAATGGCATGCTGTATCAGATTATTGTTGTACTCCTGAGCCGTTGCCACTGTGGTCTTGTCGCCGTACCCTGCACTCGGCCAACCGCTCTCCAACGCTACGATATTGATTGTGCTCCCTCCCACTTTCTCCAGGGCCGAGTAAACTGCATCTAATGTCGCATCGAAGAGGTTGTGGTAGCTAAGGTCACCATCTTGGACGACTGGAGAGGTCGGTCTGAAAAGGGCGTGGTCCAGAGGGATGTGTTCTGGGTCTGATTTGTAGCCAAAGTAAGGGTACACATTCACCATGCGGGGGAAGTCGTTGGCGGTCACGAAGGCAGTATTGGGGTTCATGGCAGCCACGGCTTCGGGTGAGAAGGCTCCCTGCGAAGGGGGTATGAGACTGAGAGGCTCACCACGGCAATGGCTGTGGTGACCCAGACAAGTTTGATTCCTGCATTATTTATGGCAGCGAGGATGTTTTGCATAGCCGGACCGACATACTGGGCTAGATCAGTGGGTATGACCTCATTGTCCACCACAACAAAATCGAAGGTAACCTCATCGATGTAGGGCATCATGGTGGCGACCCATGCCGTTGCCACAGCAGGGTCAGCAGCGAGGCCCGCAAGGTGTTGGTTCTTGACACGTAATGCACCTGATCTCTGAATTCCGGAGTGCGTCAAGCGCTGTAGTGTTGGGATCAAACAGCCGTACTGTTATAACATTGTTCTGTTGCATGAGTTTTACGATGTCAGACGGCGACGGAAGGTTGTCCCCGAGCATGCCCCAGTTCACCCCCACAATGGGGCCTGCAGTGACAACGTCGTAAAAAATCTTAATACAAATGGACTTTTTATTAATTAAATAAAGTAGAAGACTGATAATATTTGTGGTAAAAGTGAAGCTTCCAAGTGAAATTTACAATCTCTTTGTTTAAAGATTCAAACAAATAACATGATACCAATTTGGTGTTCTCATCATCATTGTAACGGTTGCGCCTTCCATCTGTTGAATTGGGTATTTGTAAACAAGATTAATAAGATTTCCATTAAAAATATAGTATGCTAATTGGAAACAATATGCATGAACAAAGTTACAGAAAAATAATTGCACTAAAGTATAATTCCTCAGAAAAAAAACAATTATACTTTTACGCCTGATGAATTCTCATAAGTATTTCCAACAAATAATTATCACAAAGTTCCTCCAGCCCAAAGGCCCTAATAGATCTAGAGTGCTTACTTCTTTATTCATTCCAATAATATGAAAAGAGTTTCCAATAGATGAGATGATATGTGCTGCAAACAGCGAAAAATCAATGCATTTAAACTAAAATTACGACGATAGATGTGACAATATCACTAACCGGTCCAGATCGGAGTCCAAATCTCGAGCGTAAAGGGGCTTATGAAAAGGGCTCCAACCAAACAGACGCGGAACAAAACCCATGTACCACAAATGTACCTCTGTGGGGAATTCATAAGGTCCATTAAAATCTGGTTTTCCCAAAATTTCTTTTGTTTCTCTACCACAAGGCAATCTACAAGTAGATGTAGTTCTTAAGACTACATAAATGTCCTGCATTTATGGTTTTTCTGCTTTTGATGAAGATAAGGAGCAAAGATTGGGTAGTCCACGCTGAAAATGGCCTCATTTGGCAAGTTTCTCTATCTTGTCACTGCATGCATGGTGCATCTTTCTATAGTTGGGGCACCATATAATGTCAGCTACTGTTTATACGATAATGTCATTTAAAATTTTCGATTTCTATCACTAATGATAATAAAGGACAAGCATAATTCCATTATATGCAATACTTTTAACTCTTACATGAGGACGCTACAAATTGAAGTTTTTACCAAAACACATAGTGTGCATGGTTGTCATTTAGTGTGTCTTTTTTTTTTTTTTTATAATTTGGATCTTGACATAAGTACGCAAGTCTTATGGTATCGATCCATTCTCTTATTTTTTATGTGGAATGGGAATCGCCAATCAGGATGAGGTTCATTGGGCCGTTTCCCTCTTGGACTAAAAAAAAGAAAAATGGTTTAATACGGCTGCAAAATAAGCACTGACTCACCTCAAAGTTGCAATTTTTGGCATTGGAAAATGTTCAAATCGATCATCTCAGGCTTGAATTATTGTTTTGAGAAAAAATTAGGATTCCAAGCTCTAAAAATGGTGTATATTGTAACATATTATTTAGATCATCTATTTCGCCCTAAAAATAAATGCTCATAGATCCGTAAGATCTGTAATATTTTTTCAACTTCAAATTTAATAGTCAGTACTGGAAATTGATTAAAGCACTTTCTAGATGAAGATTCGAGGTGAGGCTTTATTGTGTTTTCATAAAGCCTAGGCCTTATAGAAACTTCAACCATAAAAATAATTGGCAATATTTCCACTACTTTTCATTATTCCTCATCTATAATAGGTTGTATGATGATTTACCAAGACAGTACAGATAGGGGAGATCGCCAATTTATGCCTTTTTTTTTTTTCCCTTATCTTCCATTTTTTGCTTTTTTCAAGTTTGAATATATCCATCAATCCAAATTGCCCGATTCAGCCAATTTGATTTGGGTGCGCAATCAATCCAAAGGATCCGAATCTCTGAACCCTTCTGTTAAAACAAGCTTACACTCTGCGCTTTACTGCTCTTCAAAACTATCATCTAATTCTAAACCTTAGAGGTTGACAATAGGGTGTGATGACTATATGAACCCAGGATTTAGGCCTAAGCTTGATGGACTAGCTGTTGACCTCGGAAATGGTTTACACTTTGTTCGATTCTTACCATTTAAGTTGCCAAATAATAAGGCCACATGAATGGTGCATTATACATGCTGCATGGTATACGTTATGGACCCATGAGAAAAATCTAACATTTGGTTCCTTTCTATAACCAGTTATTTTGTAACCCTACTCTTCCCACTCACTGGTGATTGAACAGGTGAGCACACATGAGAAGGACTCCCCGCCCTTTGGCTGAGTCCTCATGCGTTGGAGTCATGCACCGGGCTAAAAAGCTTTACATAAATTGGAAAAAGAAAATATTTTAAAATAAAAGAAAGGTAATAAAAATAAAATAAAACAAAACAAAAAACAACCTTAAAAAGGTCAAAATGGGCTTTAAAAATATTTAAAAGATAGGTTTAAAAATTGATTTATAACAATTGTTTAAAGTATAATAAAATAAAAATATCTAAATGAGATTAAAAAGTAGTGAAAAATGGATATCGATGTGGGTAATTTAGAAATAATTCACAAAGAAGGAAAATTGTAAAAAATAAGTAACTATGGCCAAAATATTTCCCAATCTTTTTCAAATCAATAAAAAACATGTACAAACTATTACAAACAAATTTCTTAATTTTTAAATTTTTTAGATTTTTTTTTTAAGGTCCCCGCTTGACCACCCTAACTTGCCAAAACCGGCCGTGGCCAGTAACCGCTTCCCAAACAATATTCCCTTCTTCTACTAGCACTCTCCAATTCCATGTGGCTTCTCCGGTTCTCCACGGTGCCAAGTTTCTCTTATAAAGATAAGAAAAAAAAGGGGAAAATATCTTCTTACTCCTTATATTTAGGTTTCATTTCACAATAGACCAAAGATTTTCAATGATATATTGAGGTATAAAAATTGTAGATTTTATTTCTTCTATCCTCTAAGCTAATTTAAACTTGTATTTTTAGATTAAACAAATCTAAAAAGACATGCCTTTTCTAAAAGTCATTCTCCCAAACTTCTAGAAAGAGAAAAAAGCTTCATAGAGGTAAGTGGTTATCGGGAGGAGAGAGAGGTATTTGGAGAAACACGGGAGGAGAAAGAGTGAGAGACACATGAAGAAAGAGAAAGAGAGAAGTTTGGGGTATTTAAGTGAAGAGAGAGAAAAACTAGTTTACAATATTTAGAAAGAGAAACTATCTCAAATTTCAAAATGAGAATTTGAGATAGTTTCTCTCTTCTATAAAGTAGAAATAGTTTCTCTTTAAAACTTGAAATTTATGATAGTTTCTCTATTTAAAATTTTTGAGATAGCTTCACTGTCTAAAATTTTAAATTCGAGATAACTTCTTTCTCTAAAAAATTTTAGATAGTTTCTCTTTGCAAAATTTTGAATTTCAAGATTTTAAAGGGAGAAACTATCTTAATACACAGGGTATTTTCATCATAAAAAAACTATTTTATTGCTTTGGGGTCGATGTAAAAATAAACAGTATTAGGTGAATGGTGTGGTTTGAAAAGTATAAGGGTGGAGAAAGTATAGTGAAGAGGGTATCTATAATCTCTCCTACTTAAAATTAGGGAAAATTTCTTATAGAATCTTAATTCCTCATATTATTTCACGGTAGACCCTCCTTTCGTTTTTCTTTCAAGCGGCATATTGAAACTCTTAAAGATTTCCCCATACCCCCTCATCTCTTATCTCCCTCTTTTGTTGTCTTTTGTTCATAAAAATTAACCCCAAAAATTTTGTTTATACCATTTCAACCCAAAAACGTTTTTAATGGGTGGAAAGGGAAAAATAGGGTTTAAAAAGTTTTTGGGTTGAAATGATATAAAAAGGTTTATTGGGGCTAATTTTTATGTTAAAAAGTCAATAAAAGAAGGAGATAAGAGATGATAAGGTGAAATCTTTAGAGGTTTCTTTATGCCGCATGAAAAAAAAATGAAAAGAGGGTCTACCATAAAATAATATAATGAATTAGGGTTCTATATGAAGTTTTCACTTAAAATTAACCTTAGGTAATACTAAACAAGAAAACCCATTTAAAATAGACATTAATTTATAAAGGAGAGTATATGGTAAGTGAGATTACTTAGATACTGTGTCTTTCCCCGAAGTGCATGTACACCATGTGTAGGTGCTACAATTAATCAATATTTCTTTAACATTTAAAATGGCCTTAGGTAATGCTAAACAAAGACATTAATTTTAGAGAGATTGTATACTATAATAACATTTTATGGTTTATAGTAACTAACATAAGATTGCGTACCAAACTCGTAAGGGGTCTCATCTAATTAAAATTGGAAATCAAATATATTTAGAAAAAGAAAAATATGCAATGAGACCATTTATCTTTGGTAGAAGGTGGTTACAATTAATCTTAACCATTGGATGTGAAATTAGATGGCTACATTTATTCCATTGACCAAGCTCAAACTTCAAAAGAAAATTTCTCAAACTTTGTGACACTATTCAAGCTATCAGATTTCACATTGGATGGTTATAAGATATTGTGACTTCTTTGTATCAAAGATAAATTGTTTCATTATACACAATCATTTTTGAAAACTGGTTCTCAATTTTGTTTAGTTGATCAAATCAGTCAAAATGAGATAATCGAATGATTAAATACTAATTTTGACTTTCTTTTACCAAAACAAATTTGTGTGCTAGAATAAACCCGCTAAGGCATCGACCAGCCATCCGACCGATTAAACCAAGTGATCTCGTATGGTCTTGGTAAATGTGATATGATCTTAATGGAAAAACAAATAATCTCACTTAATACTTCCTCCTCTAGAGTTTTCCTACTCGAATTCTTCGTAATATCCTATATTGGAGCCACCATTAATTTATATTTTCCTAGTGCATTTAAATTAGTCTTGGGTAATACCAAACAAAAGAATCTCCCACAATTAGATATTAATCGCTACATTTATGTGGTGTTATTGGAAAAGAAAAGAGTATTATCCTATACTTAATCTTTTAAATATTAAATTGGATTAGTACAAAGAAGGCGGATGGGCTCACGCATGGCTGTCACAATGCTTTGGATTCTCTATCTTTCCTGGCATACTCTATATTAGGAGCGACCATTAACTTCACATTTTCTATCTCAAGGTAGCACATTTAAATCAACGTTCAATTATACATTTAATTATAAGACTATTTATTTATGAAAATTTTTTACCTGTTGGTGCCACCTATACATGACCTCTGTTTTGAACGAATAACTGAAATGGCTTTAGCAACAATATTATGCCTAAACGTTGTTTTATTTTTAATTTTTTTTCTATAAATTAGTTTTGCATGAAGTATAAGGAGTGCCCCGCTTTATTCAACCCACCACCCACCAAGAAAAAAAAAAAAGTAGTTTTGAATAAAATACCAAAATACCCTTGCAAGTTCTAGTGGTATTTTGGTCATTATTTCATCAAAAATATTGTTTTCCTTATTTTTGTGAAGTGCACCATAGTGGAAGGTGCACACTCCCAATGTTCACAATAAAATAATTTTAAATAAATAAAAAATAAAATACTCTTAGGTATCTGATCAAGATTAGATGCTCACAACTAACTTGTGAAATTTTGCTTAAAGTTTTCCCAGTCGCTCCACAAACTCCACAACCAACATCACCATTTCCAAAAACTAAAGTTTTTGAACCAAGCATGGAGAGTTTGTTTAAGCCCATGGAATGCGCGTTATAGTTGACAAACTGTACCAGCAAGATAAAACTCCAAGAGATAAATTCATTTAAATTACCTCTACAAGATTGTTAAGGAATTACATTTTTAACATCAAATTGATATAGAGGCCATTGGTGAATTGCAACTATAGAAATTAGGGTGTGAACTGTAGTCATGTGGCTAACAAGAACAATGGATTCAACAAATCAATCCCAAATTATTGATCATAACCATTGGCTACAAGTCAAGCCTTATAACGCTCAATATTGGTATCGGCTTTAGTTTTGATCTTGTACTCCCATCAAAGCCGATGGCACTCTTATCTTTAAGAAGAGAAACAATATTCTAAGCATGCTTCTATCAAAGGTAGTTAGTTCTTTTTCCATGGTATGTTGCCACTCATGCTGTTATGTAGCTTCCTACTTCCTTGTAGGCTTGTGGCTCAGAGTAAGAATAAAGTAAGAAAGGCTTGAAGTTGAGGAAAAACAATTTCATACTCAACAAAATGGGCAGGTAAAGCAAAGACAAGAGTACTACAATAGATAGAACGTGTTTGTACATGGGCAATAGATGCAAGTACCTGAAGTGGTTCATAAGTGTTCTACAATTGGACCATTCAGAGGAGGTACAGGTGAGGTCGCAAACATAAAAAAAACATCTTCAGAGAATGGAAAAAAAAAAAGAAGTAGAAGAGGAGTCAACAACAGATGGAGGGGAAGGGAAGGGAATATGTTAAAAAAATACCCATGTTGGGGCACTCAAAGTTTCTTGGTCACACGATCATAACACCTATATCCCTTTTGGTGGTTAAGATAACTTAAGAATTTAACTACTTTGGGTAATAATTTGTCCAATTCAGATTTTGGCAAAAGAATAAAGCATACGCAACAAAATACGTAAATATCATAATAAATCAGGGGTTGAGCAAACTAATGTTCAAAAGGGAAATGTTAAGAAAAAATAGCAAAAGGCATCATAGTAATCAGATAAACTGTTGTGCGAACATCTTTTGCCCAAAAAGCCTTTAGAACTGAGGCTGAGAGGAGAAGAAATCTCTCATTTTTTAAGATGTGGCAAGTTTTGTATTCATCAATGCCATTTTGTTCAGGATTATAGGAACAAGATTTTTTATGTTGAATATTTATGTCAGAAAGAAATGTCCAACTAATATACTCCCTACCAGAATTTGATATTACAACTTTGATTTTAGTAGAAAACTGAGTGTTCAAAGTAAGAATAAAACCAGATAATGATATCATATAGTTCACTGTGATTATTCACAAAGAAAACCCAAATATATCTAAGTACGATCAACAATAAAAAATGATATAATAACTTCCCAAACCCACAAAGAAAACCCAAATATATCTAAGTACGATCAACAATAAAAAATGATATAATAACTTCCCAAACCCTCCAATACATGATGTGTCAATCTCCAAGCATAACTATGCACCAGATCAAACATAGAAGTGAAATGGAATTACTATGATTGGATGGCAACACATGCACTTTAGAGAGTTTAAACAACTCACAATATGATGGAAAGGGTTTTAGAAGACATCATACCGTAGGCAAAGGTTTCAATAGGAGTCTCCAAATGAAGGTGGTTCTAGAAGCAGAGGTCATCAACTTTATTCCCAGTTCCAATAAGCTTTCCTGACAACTGGCCCCACACATAATATCCAAAGGGAGAGAAAACAACATTACAATTGAAATGGATAATCTGACTAAAAGAAAGTAGATTCATAGTAATGAAGGGAACATGATAAACCCAAAAACCATTCAATGTACCAAAAGGATTAGAGGATATAGTAATTCAGCTGACCTTATAAAATTTCATAGTGACACTAGTAGTAGTATGAATAATATTAGAAAGGAGTTTACAACCAACAAAAATAAACTCATTGGCCATCATACGATGAGAGACACCATAGTCTATTAACTAGGAAGCTGAAACAATTTTACATGAAAAACATATGTAAATTCATTAGACAATTAGGATTAAGAGAGCAATAACTGAAGCTATTCCATTGTAAGAGTGACTAATGACAGATTAATGACAATAGCCTGTGTTATTGCACCAAAGCTTGAGTACCAGTAGTCATGGCTGATCGATCAGAAATGCATCCCTCTAAAGGTTGGCTTGACTCGGTAGCAGTTGCAACAACGAGTGTCTTCTTCTTGCTTGGGCATGTGAACATCATAGGCCAAATTCCTTATAGTAATTGCATTTAGTAACGTGCATATCCTAACATGGTACATGTGAAGAGTTCTATTGAGACCCTTTGGTACATTTTTGTTTAAACTCTTTGCATTTTGAATGTCAAGTTGCAACAAAAGTTGTTTCTCCTATTGAAAATAGTACTAAGAGACTTAATCTTAGTCTCTTCCATAATCAACTTAGAAAAAGCCTGTGTTAGAGTCGGAAGAGTGGTTATATGCAACATGACATTCTGGGCACTCTAAAATTCTAATGAAGAATAAAATTCCTGAATGGACTGATCATCTTATTCGAGTGAACGAAGTCCATGCACTAACATATACTTACTTACGTTAGTCTGATGATAGATTTCTTTTAGAAAAACTCACGCATTTTGAGATCTTTCAAAATTACTTAAATTGACGCCAACATTACTCTCTATAAACCCCACCAACCTATTAGCATTATTGTTTCCCCATTTTGCTAACTTTTTAGGGTAATCAAGTATTGATTCGTTTCTATTTTATAGACACCCTCTAGCTAAGGAAATTCCAAGAACTAGAACCCTGGAAACCATACTTACTGCGCTAGACCTGTTCATTACCCTTACAAACAGAAATCCTAGTTTTCCCCTTCCTAGATGCCCATTTTCCTGACCTAAGTTACCCTAAGGACCACAATACACTAGTTCACCCTATACTCAAACTACACCCCTCTATACACCACAATCGATTAAAGCCTAGCTGGTTAAACTCTAAACCTTTTAATTAAGCGTACTAAATTAACTCCTAAACGTATTTAGCCTAACTCATCTTAAACCTGCAAAATTAGGTTCAAACCTACCAAAATAGGCTAGGACCCCTCTTAAAACCTTATAAAACAGGACATAAGCATAAGGTTAGTCAAACCCTTATACCATTGAGCCCTAAACACCCTTAATTCCTGTTATTACTCAAAACCCTAATTTTGAACCTACAAAAGGTAAAATAAAATTTAAAAGTATTACTTAATGGGCCATTTACACACCAAAACCTATAGACACGTACTACAAACGGTCCAAAAATGCTCTAATAGACATTTGGGGATAGGTGGTGGGAAGCCACACTTGTCCAAGGCCCACCACTCTTCACGAGCCTAGTCAGGCGAGTGCATGCCACACAAGCCCATGCACAACCCCAATCAAGTCCGTGTAGAGATGGACAAGTCAAATTTGTCTGTCACCTCTTGGAGCTGTAACATCGATTTTCAAGGGACCTTTGTTAGACTTTTTAGGTGAATCCCTGCTGCACTAAACCCTCGATTGTTAAACCTTATCTTATAAAAAACCTAACCTTAATCCCTATTCTAGCAAGCCTTATAATTCCATAAGATCCAGTAGACCACACCTAGACCCAAGCCTAACTCAAGAAACACCAAATTATACTATAACCTATTGGCAAACCCTAGACCACCTATCCCAAATCTAGGTCCCTAACTATCTCAAGCTTAAACAACTAAGACTAAACTTAAGTCAACTCAGACATAGTAGGCAAATCCTCAAAGACTGGTAGAAGGTCTCATTTGAAGCCCCTACTTTGATTAGGCCATGGTTCTACGTGTTGGGTCTGCAGGCCTAATCTTCAATTAGGTATCTAATTCTTTTCTTTTTACTCTATATTATTTCACTTGCATGCTTTGTTTGGTTGAACTTATCTTTTTCTAAAACCTTTAATAAATCTCTCCCCCTCTTACTTTCAAAGCTTTTCGAAGTGTGAGCTTTTATCAGATTTCTAGTTTCAGTGCCTTGCAACCGGCTTAGCTGGTTATCAGTAAAGAGAGACCTTTCCCAGGTTAGGCCTTTCACTAATTATAATTCATCAGAACCCCATATAAACTACCTCTGAGTGACATTGTTTAAGACAGAGGTTAGGTCGAGTGTGTGAATCGTTCGCCTCAAAATAGAGCATAAATGTTTTTTACATACCCAAGAACCCTTACGAATTGCAATTTTCATAAAAGAAGCCCAATACGCATATATCTATCGATTTAGTTTATAGAAATCAATTGAAAAGATTCTAAATTATCTGTTAGTAAGGCGAAAAGTAGTGCAAAAAGAAAAGAGAACCGGATGACATATGCACATAAGATACAAAGAGAAAATCATATTTTAGCAACAATGTTGGATGATAGCAGACTAACCCGATTGAGTCCTAGCAACATGAATGAGTTTCAGCAAGTTAAAAGACGATAGAATGACCAACTTTAGATTTGGAGGCATTTCGACAATGAGGGCAAGTTACCAAATATCACTGTCTAGCAAGAAAAGGTTCGACAATGGTGGACTTCTAGAAAATAGAGACAAACTTTAGATTTGAGAGATCCAAGTACCATATGGAAAATGATGGATTTTTCAATCTTCGTCTTGTGGAAAAGGTCTTGTATATGTCAACAGAGGTTGATGCATTATACAACCCATGCAATATACAAAATAACAAAGAAAATATCATAACATATGCAACTGGTATGATAAAGGAAAGATCATCTTAACACATATATTATACAACTGTATGATAAATGAAAATCTTATGATATCTAAGATATAGGAAATATGCATGTATATTTTTTGCCTTGTTTCTTTACTAAATAAATTATTGGTTACTTGGCCTATAGTCACTCCTTCTGATGTTGAATTATACAGTGAGATGACCAATTTTCCCAACTATCTGGCAAGATACTAGCAAAAACAAAACTTTTAGCTCGTCATCTAACAACATCGTCATTGATGATATTCAATTAATGAGACTTTACATCTCATGTAAATGTTATACTGTGAGATAACCAATTTTTCCAACTATTTGGCAAGATACTAGCAAAAACAAAACTTTTAGCTCGTCATCCAACAAAACCGTCATTGATGATATTCAGTTAATGAGACTTTACATCTCATATAAATGCTCGGATTTGGTTCTTACCTTCGTTACCTCAAAACGAACTCACTCTGGTAAATTAAGTCATGTCAGACAGGCTTTTAAAACATTTCTTTACAAGTAACCAACTACTATTACCTGCAGTCTTCACTTCATACAAGTCCAGCAAATTTTTCCAAAAATGATTCTACTGTTTCTGATGCAGCCATATCCCTTTGTGACTAGGCCAAAGAAAGGTCACAGAACCCAAGAGGGAAAGAAAGGACAATGACGTAGTAAAGCGAAATTATTAGGGTTATTTATTAGGATTATTTTAATTATTCTCTTGTTTAGGGAGTGAACAGAGATAATTAGCAGGGCAAGACTTTAGAGTTTATATTGTGTTTATCTTATATCGATTGAGTTAGTTTGAGAGATATAATTAGGATAAGGGTAAATTTTAGAAGAGAGTTTATCTTTATCAACAATAATTAACTTGAGAAGTTTTTTTTTTAGTAAAACAAGAGTGGAAAAATGTGGCTATCTAGAAGCCCAATTTTGGCACATGAATATGAAAGAGAGAAAATATGGATAGGTGTAGAGAGAAGGTTTTTTATTATTTATCTTATTTTAGTCTATTTAAAGGGACATCTTCTTTCATTGTAAATCAGTCTATGATTGAATAAAAATTGGTTTATTGAAAGAGATTTTTTTGGGGGTGGATTCCCTTGCAGACCTTTGAGAGAGGGTATTTTTCTCTCAACCTTAATTCTTTTTATTGTCAATTTTCTAGTTTTATTCTCTCCCTGCATCAATTGGTATCAGAGCGGTTCGATGGCTTCACAAGAGATAACCCTCTATGGATTAAAGGTATTGACTGGATTAGTTCAAGCCCTAACAGAGAGAATAGACCAATTCGTGCCTGTAGCTGCGAAAGTCGATGAGATTGCGCAAAGGTTCGCTCAGCTTCAGGATGAAAGGAATCCGGAGACCGGTGTTGGAACTCAAGGCAACATAGATGAAAGATGTATGCATCTTGTTCCTAACCAACTTCGGGTGGCCCCGGCTAATAACGAATTCAATGAATGAATTCTTCGGTTGTTGGAAAGAGAAAGATAATCTGGAATAACAATTGATATTCCAGAGTTCCATGGTCGATTGCATGCAGAAGATTTTCTTGATTGGCTAAGTAAAGTAGAGAAAATATTTGAGTTCAAAGATATTGCAGATCACAAAAAAGTAAAATTAGTAGCCACAAAATTTTCTAGCCATGCATTGGTTTGGTGGGATGATTTGCAACAGGATTGTCTTCGACAATACAAGAAAACAATTAATTCGTGGGAAAAGATAAAGACGAAGATGCGTCAAAAACTTTTACCAGTAAATTATGCCCAAACTTTGTACCAAAAATGTCAAAACCTCCAGCAAGGTGAAAAATCGGTAAGTGACTATATTGAAGAGTTCTATATTTTGACATCTAGGGCAAATGTACAAGAGTATGAAAATAAAAAAATAAGATGTTACTTGAATGGGCTAAATCAAAGCATTCAAAATAAATTAGCCTTCAAAGATGTCTATAAGATGTCTGATGCCTATACTTTGGCCCTCAAAACAGAGAAAATAGTCAATCTGGGCTTTGGGAGAAATAGCTCAGTGACAGGATGCTCTACTTCAATACAGGGGCATCAAGCTTTAACCTTTAAAAGACCACCTATACGGTGTGGAAACCAAACCTCTCAGAATTTCTCAACTAGGCCAAACCCTAATATGGGGAGAGTTGGTATTGGGAGAGGGCTGGAAGCACCTAAAACACTTCGTGATAATTCACAAATAGTGTGTTTCAAGTGCCAACAACCTTAACATATGTCATTCAATTGACCATCACGTCAACTCCTTATCAAAGTTAATTTAGCTGAAAAAAATTATGAAGAAGAAGTTGATGAAGGATACACCTATGAAGGCCAAGGTGATATTGGGATGAGCCAGTCTTATAAAGGGACTGAGCCTTTCAAAGGTGAAGTTGAGGATTTGTATGGAGATAAAGAGGGTGAAGTCTTAGTTGTCCAACGAACTATGTTATCAACCCCAATACCTAACGAGGATGAGAAGTGGCTGCGACATGATATTTTTTGAACAATTTGCACATCAGGAGGCAAGTTATGCACAATACTAATTGATGGTGGGAGCAGTGAAAACATTGTGTCTAAACTTCAATTAAAGGAGGTGCGGTACCAGTTCTTACTCGTTGTTTAGTCTCTTTTTCCATTGGTGCTAATTATAATGATAAAGTGTGGTGGGATGTAGCACATATGGATGCATGCCACATATTACTTGGTAGACTATGACTTTATGATCATGATATGATGCATAAAACTAGGCCAAACACTTATTCTTTTGTTAATGGTGGTATTAATAAAATACTCCACCCTATGAAGCAACTTCATACACCCAAATCTACTAAAGATGAGGGTTCAAAGTTGCCTAATGTTCAAAAATTAAAAGTGGATAGCAAGGATATGGATGTAATTTATGTATTGGTTGCAAAAGGAAATTCTGCACCGACTGCAATTCTTAGGTCTCTTGAACCTTTACTTGATAAGTATAAAGATTTGATGCTAAGAAGAATTGCATGATGGTCTTCCTCCAATGAAAAATATTCAGCATCACATTGAGTTGGTGCCCAGATCTAGCTTACCAAATTTGGCCCATTATCGAATGAGCCCCATGGAACATGAGGAGTTGCACAGATAAGTTGTTGCTTTGCTTAAGAAGGGATTGCCTCAAGAAAGCATGTCACCATGTGCCATCCCTGCATTACTGACTCCAAAAAAAAAAGAGTCATGGAGGATGTGCGTGGACAGTCCGACAATTAACAAAATCACAATCAAGTACTGATCTCACATACATAGGCTTGATGATATGTTAGTTATGCTTAATGGAGCCAAGGTTTTCTCAAAGATTGATTTAAGGAGTGCGTACCATCAAATTCGGATTTCTCCTGGAGATGAATGGAAAACTGCATTCAAAACTCGAGACGGACTATATGAGTGGCATGTGATGCTATTCGGTCTTTCTAATGCACCAAGCACATTCATGCGCCTAAAGACCGAGGTACTTCGTCCTTTTATTGGCAAACTTGTTGTGGTTTATTTTGATGATATCTTGGTTTTTAGCGCTAACCCACGTGATCATCTTAACCACTTGAAACACGTTTTTGATGTATTAAGGAAGGAATCACTTATTGTGCATTTGAAAAAATGCTCATTTATAACAAAAAATGTCATCTTTCTGGGGTATGTTGTTTCATCTGAGGGAATTAAGGTGGATCAAGAAAAATTGAAAGGCATAGCTGAGTGGCCGGTGCCAAAGTCACTCACTGAGGTGCGTTCTTTTCATGGCCTAGCAACCTTTTATCGTTGATTTATCAGAAATTTCATCACTCTAATAGCACCAATGACTGCTTATATGAGGGCTTGAAAGTTTTCATAGAGTCCCGCTGATGAAAAGAGCTTCACTCTAATTAATCAAAAGATGATGCAAGCACCAGTATTTGCCTTACTAGATTTTTCTAAGGTGTTTGAGGTTGAAACTGATGCATTAAATGTTGACATAGGGGCAATTTTAAGTTAAGAGGGACAACCATTGACCTTTTTTAGTGAGAAATTGAATGATGAGTTTGTTCTATACTCAGATCATGAAGTACTCTGGTATTTGAGTTCCCAGAAAAAGTTGAATGCGTGACATGTTAAGTGGATGGCCTCCCTTCAAGAATACACCTTCTTATTAAAGCACAAGGCTGGAACTCAAAATAAGGCAGCTAATGCTTTAAGTAGAAATGTAGTATTGCTTAGAACTTTGTCTATGGAGGTGTTGGGGTTTGAAGTGATAAAAGATCAATATAAAGTTGATCCAATTTTCAGCAAGGTCCTTGAAAGGTGTGTTGATGGGCGAGACTTATGGGTGAGCATCTCATGCATGATGGTTGTTTATTTAAATGTGTGCTGTTATGTATACCTAATTGCTCCCTAAGGGAGAAGATAATCATGGAGCTTCATGGTGGGGGCTTGGTTGGACATTTTAGGAATGACAAAACTATAGTTATGATTGGAGAAAAATATTTTTGGACACATATGCAATGAGATGTTGATCGACTTGTGACCCGAGGTCGAACTTGCCAAGTATCTAAAGGTCACACACAAAATACAGGTCTTTATACTCCTCTTCTTGTTCCATATGCCCAATGGGTTGATATTTCTATATACTTTGTAATTGGACTTCCACGTACCACACGAGGTATAGACTCTATTTTTGTTGTTGTTGACTGAGTTTCCAAAATGGCACATTTTATTCCTTGTAGAAGAATTATGGATGTTACACATATCACGAATCTCTTTTTCAAAGATATTGTAAGGCTACATGGTGTTCTTAAGTTTATTACATCTGATCGGGATATAAAATTTTTAAGTCATTTTTTGCGCACTTTATGGAAGCGCATGGGAACCAAACTTCAATTTTCTAGTGCCTATCATCCTCAAACAGATGGCAGACCGAAGTAGTAAATAGGAGCCTTGGTAACCTCTTGAGGAGTATTGTCATTTGATATTGTTAATGGGCGGACGCTTAATCATATGCTGGACCTAGTGTCATTACTCATGCCATGCAAGATAAGTGATGATGTCAATGCTTTTGCTGAACATATTCGAGATTTGCAAGCCCATATCAAGAAGAAAATTGAGGAGAGCAATGCAAAGTATCAAAAAGCCTCAAATGAGTATAGAAGAGAAAAGATTTTCAAGGAGTGTGACTTAGTAATGGTGTATTTGCGAAAGGAAATGTTTCCGTTGGGAACCTATAATAAACTCAAGTCCAAGAACGTGAGTCATAGCCGCATCTTGAAGCAATATGGGAACGATGCATATAAGGTAGAATTACCAAAGGCATTGAATATCTCCTTGATATTTAATGTTGCTGATTTATTTGAGTTTCATGGAGATCTTCTAGAAATCGCAGAAGAGTTTCACGGAGACCTTCTAGAAATCGCAGAAGATGGTAATAAGACTTGCTTTTCTATGATTTCATATCCACACCAAAATCTGTTTTGTATTTCCAATGCCTATGGATTTCACTCATTGGCTCCCTCGACGTGAAACATATGGAGCATTTTGTAGGTATGAAAATTTTAGAGAGAGAAAGAAATCATCTAAATATTTTTTAAAGAAAGAAACCATCTGAAAATTTTTAAAGAGAAAAACTTATTAAATTTTAACTTTTAGAGAGAAAAAATATGTTAAAATTTTCGAGAGAGAAAGTATGTTTAAATTTTAGAGGGAGAAAATATGTTAAAATTTTACAGAAAGTATTTTTTTTTATAGAGATGAACTATCGCAAAATTTTAGAGAGAGAAACTATCTCAAAATGTAACTCTTAGAGAGAGAAAATATGATAAAATTTTAGAGTGAGAAAGTATGTTAAACTTTTAGACAGAGAAAGTATGTTAAAATTTTAGAGAGGGAAAGTATCAATTTTTTTTAGAGAGATGACCTATCTCAAAATTTTAGAGCGAGAAACTCTCTCAAATTTTAACTTTTAGAGAGGGAAAATATGTTAAAATTTTAGAGAGAAAAAGTATGTTAAAATTTTAGAGAGAAAAAGTATGTTAAAATTTTAGAGAGAGAATGTACCAAAGTTTTTTAGAGAGATAAACTATCTGAAAATTTTAGAGAGAAACTATCTCAAATTTTAAGCTTTAGAGAGAAACTACCATATTTTAGAGAGAGAAAGGACATGAAAATTTTTAGAGACAAACTATCTCAATTTTTTAGAGAGAAACAATTTCAAAACTTTATGAGAGAGAAACTATATCAAATCTTAAGTTTTAGATAGAGAAAGTATTATTAAACTTTTAGAAAAAAATTATTATAAATTCTAGAAAGAGAAACGGCCAAATTTTTTTTTAGAAAGAAATAACTCCTTTTTTAGATAAAGAAACTATCTCAAATTTTGAGTTTTAAAGAGAAACTATCTCGAATTTGGAATTTTAGAGAGAGAAAATATATTAAAATTTTAAAGATAAAAATGTATCAAATTTTAGAGAGAGAACTGCCTAAAAAATTTTAAAGATAGAAATTATCTCAAAATTTTTAGAGAGAGAAACTATTGCAAAATTTATGTTTTAGATAGAGAATATTTAAAATTTTAGAAGGATAAATTATATCAAATTTTAGATAGAGAAATTACATCAAGTTTTTTGAAAGAGAAACTATCTCAAATTTTTTTAGAGAAAGTATATCAAATTTGAGAGATACACTATAAAATTTTAAAAAGAAACTATTTAAAATTTTTAGAGAGGGGAACTATCTCAAGTTTTAAGTTTTAGAGAGAGTATCTTAAAATTTTAGAAAGAAAAACTATATTAAAGTTTAGAACGAGAAACTATATTAAATTTTAGAGAGAGTAAAACACCTAAAATTTTTTGAGAGAGAAATTATCTCAAAAATTTTAGCTAGAAAATTTCAAAATTTAAATTTTAAATAGAAATTATATTAAATTTTAGAGAGAGAAACCATATTTTAGATAAAAAAACTATCTCAAAATTTTTAAAGATACAATATCTCATATTTTGATTTTTTGAGATAAAAAAAACAAAAAAGAATTTTAGAAAGAGAAATTGTATCAAGTTTAGTTACCTAAATAATGGACATTCAAGTGATTGCAAAGAATCAATTAATTTTATATTATTTATTCAAACAATAAATTTGAGAAATCCACGACAAAAATCCTTTAAATTGAAAATCAATGGATATCAAATATCTAGTATTTCTAATTTCCTCCTATTCAAACGGGTCCACAGATGGCCTCTGTTTTTAAATCTGTTTAAAACCGGTGTTAGCCTGATTCGAACAGGGGAATCTGCATATCATCTGGTGGTGACCTTGAAGCCAGGCTCCTCGCCCGCCCAAATGTCTATTTCACTTTACATGCATTGCATCTGGGATGCAACCCGTCTTCCTGTAATAAACCTTCCTCAGCTTTAACAGCCACGCCTATTCTATAAATGGATATTCACAATCTTTTTACTCCCTATTTAATCTTAATCTTCCCAAGAAGGAAGAAGAGAAAATCTTTCATGCCTAATATGGAAGATTTTGTAGCCATGGCGGGATTTTCCAATTTCCTTTGAGAGAGAGACAGTGCATAAGAGAGAGACTTAGGGCATTGAGAGAGAGAAGTAGGGCATTGAGAGTTCAGAGTTCAGACGGAGAGAGAGAGAAGTAGGGCATTGAGAGTTCAGAGTTCAGAGGGAAAGAGAGAGAGGGCTGGTTTGTCTTTCTAAAAATGGAGGAAGGTGACCTGAGAAAGGGAACGAGATGGAGAAAGCGCCCCAATGTGGGTTACAGTATTTCATCTGCTCCACCTCAGTCCGCTTCCATGCCTCCAGCACCATCTGCTTCTCGTTACAGTATTTCATCTGCTTCACCTCAGTCCGCTTCCATGCCTCCAGCGCCATCTGCTTCTCGTTACAGTTTTTCATCTGCTCCACCTCAGTCCGCTTCCATGCCTCCAGCACCATCAGCTTATCGTTACAGTTTTTCATCGGCTCCACCTCAGTCTGCGTCCATGCCTCCAGCACCATCTGCTTCTCGTAACGATCAATGGAAGTCTCCCACCTTTCAACCTGCTTTCGAAGAATCTGCAACTGTAAAACAATTTGGGATAAATCGTGATTGTTTCCATTATCTATTTAAACAGTTAGATGAGTCCCTCGTTTCCCGTGAAAGGTAGGCTTTCTTTGATTTTTAGGTTTTCTGAACTGGTTTTGTGTAGGGTTTCTGGAACTCTTTCCTATTTTTGGAAACTGAACTTGTTTTGCTGGGCATGCAGGTTTCTGTTAACGAAGGAGGAACTTATTTTCAGAAGGGAACGTGCTGTTTGGGAGTGGGAACAGTTTATGGATTCCTTCATGACTGAGCTCGAAGAGCAGAAGCGGGAAGCTTCAGTTTACAAAGAGAAGTATTTTTCATTGATAAATCAATTGGATGGGAAGCTTTCTAATGGAACGGTATTGGCTTCAATTTACTTTTAGAATATTATCTGATCTTTGCTGTTTTTACTGAAAATCACAGTTACTCTTTATTGGTTAAAGCTAGTGATGTTTTAATGGTGCATGCAAGCTGAATTGATCTCTGGTCTATTGATTTGGTGGGAAACACGTGCATCAGATAAAGATGTATGGCCACAATGATGTTTTTGAGTTCTTATTGGTTGCATGCCATGCCCATAGGAGTACTTAAAACTGAATGAATTCCATGGGCTTCTCAGAAATCATTATATTTCCCTATCATACAATGCTGTTATATTTATATGACAAAACGCAATCATTTGTATGAAAAATTTATTTATATGAAAGAGCATAGTATGTGATTTCTTGGCTTTAGGATCATAACATCTATAACCCTTTTAAGCTAATAACTAGCTAAACTATATGAATGAATTTGGAAACAAACTTTACCTGCATGGCTATTAGGATCCGAGCTTATCAATTTGGAGTTAGGATGGTGAAAGGCGTTTTCTTTAGGGAGTTGGAATGATGATAAGTTGGATAGTAGTCAAGAATCAAGATCTATTCAAGTGGATTGTTTCCGAACATTACAGCCCCAAGAGTTACATGAACTTTGATTTCCGCATTAACGGCACTATTTTCCAATTAGGATCTGAGCTTATCTATTTGGAGTTAGGATGGTGAAAGGTGTTTTCTTTAGGGAGTTGGAATGATGATGAGCTGCGCAATAGTTAAGAATGAGGATCTATTCTGTTGGATTGATTCCGAACATCACTGCCCCAAGAATTCCATGAACTTTGATTTCCGCATTAACGACACTATTATCCAATTAGCAGCACCGTTTTCTCATTGGCGACACCATTATTCAATTGCATAGCAAGAATACGTCCACAATTGGCAGCACACACCCACAACGAAGAAGAAACGGGGCACTTGAGATTGAAAGCTTCTTTTTCAACTACCATTTTAATGTAGCATACTTCCTTGATGTGCATGCTACATCAATTCAAAGTTGCAAGGGGGAGCTCTCTTTCTTTTACGTTTTTCCCATTTCCTCGTGCGTGTGTGTTGCAAGTTGCATCTTAATGATTCTACGAGAGTAGGATCATGTGTTTCTGCTATATGCTTTGATGATATCAGAGTGTTCTCTGTTGTGTAAATGTATTAGAGCCTGATCAAGAGCAATTTTGGTACACCAATTTCTTCCAAATGTGGATTTAAATTCTCTAATCAGGCTGTATCTTGCATGTAGGTGGTGGTGTTGCTGCCAAAATTAATATTCCCATAGACACCTACGAAATGCTTCATGGAATTTTATTTAATTGCCTGTTTGACCTCCTCAGGCCTTTTCAGAAATTAATTTTCAATTCTTCTTTGTTAAGAAATATTGTCGTGGGCTCCATATGGAGTACCTTGATGAGGTTCCTTTCCAGTTATGAACGTGTTGCATGGCCGAAATTGGGAACTGGGATCTGTTTCAGTTGTGATAATCCCATTTCTATTTTTGGAAATCAAGAACACTGATCTCGGGCCATCTTTTGTCCTATAAAATGTTGCCAACTCAATAAGTTTGTTCATGTTTCTTGATTAACACAGAGAAACTTGAAGTGTGTTATTGTTCAATATGTTCTTTTCTGTATGGTTCTATACACTGTCTCATACAAGAGCATGGTTGTTCTCAAATTTTGTTGAGGACTCAACTTTATTCACTTACTTTTTCTCATGTTCTCTGTTAACAATTCCCATAGGCATTAGGTGTAAGGAATGTGTTGTACAGTTTGTCCTGCATATGTGAATTTCTTGCAGTCACATGGGAATATCTCTAATGAGGTGCCCAATGCTTTGTGGCCCCACATAGAAAACAAGCTATTTAAGTGGCCTCATGGTAAAGCGGCATGAAGAAAGACCATGTAATGCATCTACAGTTAATACCTAGTTTCCACGATCGCCCAGCTCCGTAGCTGCTGTCCATGCTCCAGGTGTGCATCCGCCGTAGGGGATGCAATCCCTCCTACATGGGATCGTGATGCCACTGAAAGTGGGATCCTGAGCTTGTTCCTACTCTAAGGGGATAGCAATTTGAAAGCAACATGTTGGAAAAATATCTCTCTTATCTAAGAAGCACTGTATCTGCATGTTACAGCTTGAAATTTGTAGGAAATCTGTCACATAAGTGTGTGTCTATATACTCTAGTAAGATGCAATATGCTAGTAAGATGCACCTGCTTTGCGGGTCCTATCAGAAGGGTTATGTAAATAATATAACAAACAATATGGTAAATGAGAAAACGACTCTCTCTCTTTATAGCATATTAGACATATCCTTGGCCAAATGAGTAAAGGTTGCACGTTATTTAAACATATCAAATAAAATATGATACATCAAATAACCTGAGAGAATATTATTGAGATCATAATTTTAACTATATTTAGTAATCTTAGAATAAACTAGTTAATTTATGCAATTGTTGTTGTTGTCATCATTATCATAGGTTCAGGATTCCTAATATAATTGTTATTGTTATAATCAATATAATATGCATCATCATCATCATCATTATCTAATTACAAATTTTAGTCTTGTAATATATTCATAATATTTATGATTCAAATATATGTATATATATTCATAATATTTAATTAGGATTGTTCTTATTTTTGCAAGTCTTATAATATTCATTAGACTATTACAGCTATGTTATTAGTATAATTAATATTATTTATATCAATCACATTTTTTGGTAATTAAAAACACTAATAATTATTGTAATCAAAATAATTAATTATAATAATTTAAATAAGAAAAAAGTTTATAAAAGGTTGCAATCTTAAAGTGTAGAATTACATATGCACCTCAAAAATCTATCATAAAATGTTGTTTTAATGTTAAAAAACCCTCTAATTGATCATCTCGGCATCAAAATGTATGAATATGAAAAAAGTAAAGATTTTGTGTCCCAGAAATAGTTCATCTTACGACACATTATCTAGACCGTTCATTTTCAAGATTTTCATATGTCCATTTACAGGCACTCTTGTATGCTAGATTTCAAATCAGGTGGTTGTGAGTGTGTATTAACTAGACTCTTAAGTTTAAAAAAAAATATTCTCAAACTTTGTGATACATCCCAAGCCATCCAATTTGGTATCTAATGGCTAGTAACAATTGTGACCTCCTTGTCACAAAGATAAATGGGGTCTCATAGTATAAAATCTCTTATATATATATATATATATATATGTGTGTGTGTGTGTATGTGTATGTGTATCTATATATATATATATATAATAATATATGTGTGTGTATGTGTGTGTCTATATATATATATAGTAGTAGTATACTACTACTACACTACTACT
>NW_006498888.1:200567-243922 GCF_000471905.2 Amborella trichopoda
GTAGTAGGTTAAGTAAGAGTGTCAGGGAGAGAGAGAGGGATCTCTCATTAAGAGAGGGTGGGTGTGAGAAAGAGATGGTGGGTTTGAGAGAAAAAGGGTTTCAGAGAGGTAGAGGGGTTTCAGAGATTGAGACAGGTAGATAGAGAATACGCATAGGATTTACAACAGAGAAAAACAATTTCGGGTATTGAAGAACCAAAATTGGCGTGATTTCAATTTTTGAAAAACTGAAAATGGGTAGACTCATTATTTTTTAAAAAAAGTTGTTATCCAAAAAACGGACATATCAGTATTAACATAAAATTTGGGTACTTTGATAATAATAAAAACTAAAATAGATATTTATGTAATTTTCCCTAAAGAAAATAATACCACTTATTTTCTTCAAAACTATCAACTAATTCTAGACCTGGTATGAACCCAGGAATAAGGCCTAAGCGTGATGGACTAGTGTTTGACCTTGGCAATGGTTTATACTTAGTTCGACTCTTACCATTTAAGTTGCTGAATAAAAAGACCAAATGAAGGGTGCATTACCTAAGAAACTTTAGGTTTCTTTTGTAAGTTAGTTTGTAACCGTACTCTTCCCACTCAACGATTATGGAATGTGTGAGTACACGTGAGACCAATGTTTTTGGAGTTGCCGTCTTTGGACGGAGGCGAGTTACTTGATTGAGTCTGTAATACATCTGAGTCATCTATAAGGCTCAAAAGCCTTTAATAAATTAGAAAAAAAAGAAAAAAAAGAAAGGTAATAAAAGTAAAAATAAAACAAAAAACAACATTAAAAAGTCAAAATGAGCTTTAAAAAAATATTAAAAATATAAGTTTAGAAAATTTGATTTATAACAATTGCTTAAAGTATAATAAAATAAAGGGAAAAGTTTATATAGAGCCGAGGCGCTAAACAATCAAATTCAAGCCTACCTCAAAAATTTCACTAGAAAAGATTGTTTTGATGCCCAAATATTCTCAAATTCATCATCTCGACATCAAGATGCATGGACATGAGAAAAAAAATGGATTTCAAGTTTTGGAAATAGTGTATTTTGTAGCGCACTTTTGGACTGTCAATTTTCAAGATTTTTAAGTTATCATAGTTCTGTAGATCTACACTATTTTTTAAGCTTTAAACTTTATAAATAAAGATGAAAATATATTTTAAGGCTATCAAAAAGATTTTCAGTTTTGAAACCATATTTCTCGACACTACCTGAAGGTAGGCTCTAATTTGTTTGTTTAGAGCCTAGGTTCTATACAAACCGCACCCTAAAATAAAATACATCTAAGTGAGATTACGAAGTAGTGAAAAATGGATTTCAAAAAAACACTTTGTGGGCAGAAATAATCCAAAAAAGAAAGAAAACTATAAAAATAAGTAATTATGGCCAAAATATTTCCCAATCTTTTTCAAATCAATAGAAAACATTTAAGGAATTGTCTACAAAGAGACATTTATCTTTTGTAAATGGAGGTCACAACTATTCCTACTCACTAAATGTAAAATTGGATGGCTTGGGGTGAGTCATGAAGTTTGAGATTTTTTTGTTTTTTTGGAATTTTATGTCTATTCAATGATACTCTTACAACCACCTATTTGAAAATTTAAAGGATAAGAATAATTGTTATCTTTATGTATAAAAAATAAATAATCTCTTTGTAGACAATCCCGACATTTAAAACCTATTACTAATAAATTTCTTATTTTTTATTTTTTTAGATTTTTTTTAAAAATTTGCTACTTGACCACCCTAACCTGCCAAAATCGGTACATGGCCAGTTGCCGCTTTCAGCAACCCGACCTGGTCCGAGTCAACCTGGTCTATTTTGCAAACATTGTTCGCTCGTTCTACTAGCACTCTAAAATTCCATGTGGCTTCTCCGGTTCTCAACGGTGCCCAACTTATCTTAGAGAGAGAAGAAAATAAAAAGTTGAGAGGTTAAAGACCACCGGTTGCCTTGTTAATCACCATTGAATTATGTAAAGGGCTTACACTTTAAGGCCGCCTAGATTCACATTTTATATGTAGAAAAAGTTTACATTGAGCCAAGGCTCTAAACAATCAAATTAAGCATACCTCAAAAATTTAACTAGAAGGTGTTGTTTTGATGCTCAAATATCCTCAAATTGATCATCTCGACATCAAGATGCATGGAAATGAGAAAAAATAGATTTCAAGTTTTAGAAATAGTGCATCTTGCAACACATTTTTGGACCGTCAATTTTCAAGTTTTCATAGATCTACTTGATTTATACAATTTTTGAAGCGTTAAATTTTATAATTAAGGATGAAAATATATTTTAAGGCAATCACAAAGATTTCCAGTATTGAAACCACATTTCTCAACGGAATTTGAAGGTGCGCTTTTAATTGTTTAGATCCTCGGCTCTATACAAACCGCATCCTTTATATATAGAAAAGTAAATTATTTTGATAGGGCTGCAATATTAAAATAAGTGAAGCCTTGTCTTAAAACTCGCCAAAAGTTGTAGTTCTGACATTGTGGAAGCTTCAAATCGATCATCTCATCCATGACCATTACTATTGTAAAAAAAATTTGGATTTCAAGCTTTAAAAATAGTGTATGTTGTAACACCTTATTAGAGTGTCCATTTCACCTTTTTCCAAATCACTCAAATTGACACCAATATTACTCTCTATATACCCCATCAACCTATTGGCATTATTGTTTTCCCTTTTTGCTAACTTTTTAGGGTAATCAAATTTTGATTAGTTTCTATTTTATAGACACCCTTTTGCTAAGGAAATTCCAAGAACTAGAACCCTAGAAACCATACTGACTGCGCTAGACCTTTTCCTTACCGTTACAAATAAAAATCCTAGTTTTCCCCTCGCTAGATGCCCATTTTCCTAACCTAAGTTATCAAAAGGACCACAACACACTAGTACACTCTGTACTCAAACTCCATACAACCCACTATACACCACAATCAATTAAAGCCTAGCTGGTTAAACTCTAAACCTTTTAATTAATCTTACTAGTTTAACTCGTAAACTTATTTAGTTACCCCCAAACTTGCAAACTAAAGCCTAACTCACCTTAAACCTGCAAAATTAGGTTCACACCTACCAAAATAGGCTAGGACCCCTCTCAAAACCTTCTAAAGCGAGACATAAGCATAAGGTTAGTCAAACCCTTACACCATTGGCCCCTAATTCATGTTATTACTCAAAACCCTAATTTTGAAAAATAAAATTTAAAAGTATTACTTAATGGGCCAATTACAGCTCAAAATCTGTATACACGTACTACAAGCAATCCAAAAATGCTCTAACTAACATGTGGAGATAGGCGGTGAGTTGTCCAAGGCCATCCACTCTTCGCGAGCCTAGTAAGGTAGGTGAGTGCATGGCACACAAGCCTATGCGCACCCCAATCAAGGCCGTGCAAAGATGGATGACTCAAATTTGTCTGTCACCTCTTGGAGCTGTCACATCGATTTTGGGAGACCTTTGTTAGACTTTTTAAGTGAATCCTTGCTGCACTAAACCCTCGATCCTCAAACCTTATCTTATAAAAAACCTAACCCCAAGCCCTATTCTAGTAAGCCTTATAATACCATAAGATCCAGTAGACCACACCTAGACCCAATCCTAACTGAATAAACACCAAATTATACCATAACCTATTGGCAAGACCCTAGACCACCTATCCCAAATCTAGGTCCCATAAGATCCAGTAGACCACACCTAGACCCAATCCTAACTGAATAAACACCAAATTATACCATAACCTATTGGCAAGACCCTAGACCACCTATCCCAAATCTAGGTCCCATAAGATCCAGTAGACCACACCTAGACCCAATCCTAACTGAATAAACACCAAATTATACCATAATCTATTGGCAATACCCTAGACCACCTATCCCAAATCTAGGTCCCTATCTCAAGCTTGAACAACTAAGACCCAACTTAATCAACTTAGACATAATAGGCAAATCCTCAAAGACTGGTAGAAGTTGTCATTTGAAGTCCCTACTTTGATCAGGCCATGGTTCTTGGTGCTGGGTCTGCAGGCCTAACCTTCAATTATGTATCTAATTCTTTTTGTTTTACTCTTATTATTTTACTTGCATGCTTAGTTTAGTTTAACTTATCTTAATTTTCTTTTTCTAAAACCTCTTATAAATCTCTCCCCCTCTTTCTCCCAAAGCTTTTCAAAGTGTGAGCTTTTATCAGATTTCTTGTTTCAGTGCCTTGCAAGCCGGCTCAGCTAGTTGTCCCAGGTCAGCCCTTTCAGTAATTATAATTCATCAGAACCCCATATAAGCTACTTCTGAGTGACATTGTTTAAGCTTGAGGTTAGGTCGAATGGGTGAGTTGTTCGCCTCAAAATAGAGCATAAATGCATTTATATAGCCCAAGAACCCCTTGCGAATTGCATTTTTTATAAAAGAAGCCCAATAAGCATATATCAATCGATTTAGTTTTATAGAAATCTATTGAAAGGACTCTAATTTATTTGTTAATAAGACGGAAAGTAGTGCAAAACGAAAAGAGAACTGGATGACATATGCAAGTAAGATACACAGAGAAAATCAGATTTTAGCAACAATGTTTGATGATGGTAGACTGACCCGATTGAGTCCTAGCAACATGAATGAGTTTCAGCAAGTTAAATCACAATAGAATGACCAACTTTAGATTTGGAGGAGTTTCGGCAATGAGGACAAGTTACCAAATATCACCGTCTAGTAAGAAAAGATTTGAAAAAGAAGACTTTTGGTCCCCGCTACAACTTTAATACAAGATCTCAGCAGTGGCAAAATATTTTAATGATAGAACAATAGGAGCAATAGAGATTTGAGAGATCAAAGGACCATGTGGAAGAAGATGGATTTTTCAATCTTCATCTTGTGGAAAAGGTCTTGTATACGTATGCAGAGGTTGATGCATTACACATCCCATGCAATATACAAAAAAAGAAAGAATATATCATAATATATGCAACTGGTATGATAAAGGAAAGATCATCTTAACACATATATTATACAATTGTATGATAAAAGAAAATTATCCTATGATATCTAAGATACAGGAAATATACATGTACATTTTTAGCCTTGTTTCTTTACTAAATAAGTTATTGGTCACTTGGCCTACAGTCACTCTTCCTTCTGATGTTGAATTATACAGTGAAATAACCATTTTTCCCCAACTATCTGCCAAGATACCAGCAAAAACAAAACTTTTAGCTCGTCATCTAATGACATCATCATTGATGATATTCAGTTAATGAGACTTTACATCTCATGTAAAAGCTTGGATTTTGTTCTAACTTTCGTTACCTCAAAACAAACTCAATCAGGTAAATTAAGTCATATTAGATTGGCTTTTAGAACATTTCTTTAAAAGTAACCAACTACTATTACCTGCAGTCTCTTGTTCATACAAGTCCAGCAATTTTTCCCAAAAATGAACTATTACCTGCAATCTGCGATAGTTTTTTTATTTTATGAAATTTCTCTAGCTTGATACATTGTATGCACCATTGCCCGTTAAACTTTAATATAGGCTGCCATTTTGAGTCCACTCGATAAATTGTAAGTAATGAGAATTTATGGTAATTTAATTAATTATAAAACTATTTACTCATTTGGTTAAGTTTCTATAGAAAAGCTTGTGTCATGAGTATCTAAACACCGACATATTCCAGAGTGTGTATTCTGAATTTTTTTTTTCTTTAAACTCATTTTCTCACTTGGATAACTAGGTAAACAAAACGACGAAAAAGAAAGAATTTGAGTACCTGAAAACCTATATAGATTTCAAGCTAATTCAGGGTGCGCACTATACAATTTTTTTTCTTAGGCAAGTGACCTACTTAAATAGGATTTTGTTGTTTTGAAATTTTGAGAACCAAGAATCACCCGAAATTTTTTTCTTTTACAGAATTTTAAGTCGAAACACATACATAGGTTTCATGCATATCCAAGTCGTATAATTTGTTTAAACCCATCTTCCTGCTCGAATAAGTTTTTAGGTAAAAAAGAAAGGATTTTTATGTACTTACATAGTAATAGCGGTGCACTTTTTTTAAAAAAAATCCAAATGCACCCTCTCGTAACAATTTATAACCAAAATAAAAAAGAAACAATTGATACAAGATTCCAACTTTATACTATAGGAGTAAGATGTACTTAAAAAATTCACTAGAAAAAGGTGTTTGGAAAGTTGGAAAGCTTTCTAATTGATCATCTTGACATCGAGATGTATGAATATAAAAAAAGAAAATAATTTCAAATCTTAAAAATAATATGTAAGAAGTTCCGAGGACCCTCAATTTTCAAGATTTTCAAGTGCTTATGGAGCTTGTATGGGTACATGGATTTTAAAGCATGGATTCTTAATATCTTGGATTTTTCCAAAATCCATCGTTTGGATTGTTTAATGACTAGGATACCTCATATCAGGAAAATCAACATCATGAAATAACACCAACTCTTTCATGATTTCATTTCCACACCAAAACCTGTTTTGCTGTATTTCCAAAGCCCAGGGATTTCACTCATTGGCTCCCATGACTCGAAACATAAAGAACATTTGATAGGTATGAAAATTTGAGAGAGAAAGAAAGAACCTAATTTTTTTAAAGAGATAAAACCTTTAAAAAAATTTAAAGAGAGAAACTACCTCAAATTTTAAATTTTAAAGAGAAAAAGTATGTTAAAATTTTAGAGAGAGAAAGTATGTTAAAATTTTAGAGAAAGTATCAATTGTTTTTTTATAAAGATGAACTATCGCAAAATTTTGAAGAGAGAAATTATCTAAAATTTTAATTTTTAGAGAGAGAAAATATGTTAAAGTTTTAGAGAGAAAATATATTAAAATTTTAAAGAGAGAAAATATGTTAAAATTTTAGAGAGAGAAAGTATCAAAGTTTTCTAGAGGGATGAATTATCTCAAAATTTTAGAGAGAGAAACTATCTCAAAATTTAATTTTTAGAGAGAGAAAGCATGTTAAAATTTTAGAGAGAGAAAGTAGATTAAAATTTTAGAGAAAGAAAGTATCAAATTTTTTTAGAGCGATAAACTATCTCAAAATTTTAAAGAGAAAAGAGAGAAAGTACATGAAAATTTTTAATCTATCTCAATTTTTTAGAGAAAGAAACTATTTCAAAACTTTTAGAGAGATAGGCATTATCAAATCTTAAATTTTTGATAGATAAAGTATTCTTAAAATTGTAGAGAGAGAAAGTATTATTAAACTTTTAGAGAGATTATTACAAATTCTAGAAAGAGAAACTGCAAAAAATATTTTGGAGAGAGAACTATCTCGTTTTTTAGAGAGAGAAACTATCTTGAATTTTGTGCTTTAGAGAAACTATCTCAAATTTGGAATTTTAGAGAGAGAAAATATATGTACATTTTAAATATAAAATTATATCAAATTTTAGAGAGAGAAACTGTTAAAAAAAAATTAGAAATAGAAACTATTTCAAAATTTTTGGAAAGAGGAACTATGACAAAATTTATGTTTTAGAGAGAGAGTATTTTAAAATTTTTAAAAGATGAACTATATCAAATTTTAGATAATGAAAGTACATGAAATTTTTTGAAAGAGAAACTATTTCAAAAAATTTTAGAGAAAAACTATCGCATAATTTAATTTTTAGAGAGAGAAAGTATCTTAAATTTTAAACTTTAGAGAGAGAAAGTATATCAAATTTTAAAGAGTGACTATCAAATTTTAAATACTATTTCAAAATTTTAGTGAGGGCAACTATCTTAAGTTTAAAGTTTTAACGAGAGAGATCTTAAAATTTTAGAAAGAGAAACTATATAAAATTTTAGAGAGAGTAAAGCATCTAACAATTTTAGAGAGAGAAATTATGTAAAAAATTTTTAGATAGATAATTTCAAATTTTAAATTTAGGATAAAAAGTATATTAAATTTTAGAAAGAGAAACCATACCACATTTTAGAAAAAGAAACCATCTCAAAAATTTTATAGATACACTGTCTCGAATTTTGAGTTTTAGAGAGATAAAACATATAAAAATTTTTAGAGAGAGAAATTGTATCAAGTTTAATTACCAACAAATAGACAAAAAAATGATGGCAAAGAATCCATTAATTTTGTATTGTTTATCTAAACAAGTGATGGCAAAGAATTCATTAATTTATTATTGTTTATCTAAGCAAGAGATTCGAGGAATCCATGACAAAAATGCATGGTTTTGAAAATCCATAGATTTACTTATGATTTCAAATCTGATTTCAAATATGTAATATTCCTAATTTCCCCCTATCCAAAACGGTCGCATAGATCGCCTCTATTTTTAAATCTGCTTAAAACCGGTGTTAACCTGATTCGAACGCAGCAATCTGCTTATCATCCAGTGACCTTGAAGCCAGGCTCCTCGCCCAAATGTCTATTGCACTTTACATGCATTGCATCTGGAATAAACCTTCCTCAGCTTTAACAGCCACGCCTATTCTATAAATGGATATTCACGATCTTTTTACTCCCTATTTAATCTTAATCTTCCCGAGAAGGAAGAAGAGAAAATCTTTCATGCCTAATATGGAAGATTTTGCAGGCATGGCGGGATTTGCCAATTTCCATTGAGAGAAAGACAGTGCATAAGAGAGAGAATTAGGGCATTGAGAGAGAGAGAAGTAGGGCAGTGAGAGTTCAGAGTTCAGAGGGAGAGAGAGAGAGCTGGTTTGTATTTCTAAAAGTGGAGGAAGATGACCTGAGAAAGGGACCGAGATGGAGAAAGCGCCCCAACGTGTGTTACAATATTTCATCTGCTCCTCCTCAGTCCGCTTCCATGCCTCCAGTACCATCTGCTTCTCGTTACAGTTTTTCATCTGCTCCACCTCAGTCCGCTTCCATGCCTCCAGCACCATCTGCTTCTCGTTACAGTTTTTCATCTGCTTCACCTAAGTCCGCTTCCATGCCTCCAGCACCATCCGCTTTTCGTTACAGTTTTTTATCGGCTCCACTTCAGTCCGCTTCCATGCCTCCAGCACCATCTGCTTCTCGTAAAGATCCATGGAAGTCTCCCACGTTTTCAACCTGCTTTCGAAGAATCTGCAACTGTAAAACAATTTAGGATAAATCATGCTTGTTTCCATTATCTATTTAAGCAGTTAGATGAGTCCCTCGTTTCCCGTGAAAGGTAGGCTTTCTTTGATTTCTTGGTTTTCTGAACTGGTTTTGTATTTTTGGAAACTGAAATTGTTTTGCTGGGCATGCAGGTTTCTCGTGACGAGAGAGGAAAATAATTCTAGAAGGGAACGTGCTGTTTGGGAACGGGAACAGTTTATGGATTCCTTCCTGCTTGAGCTCGAAGAGCTGAAGCAGGATGCTTCATTTTACAAAGACAAGTATTTTTCATTAACAAATCAATTGGATGGGAAGCCGTCTAATGGAAAGGTATTGGCTTCAATTTACTTTTAGAATGTTATCTGGTCTTTGCTGTTTTTACTGAAAATCGAAGTTACTCTTTATTGGTTAAAGCTAGTGGTATTTTAATGGTGCATGCAAGCTGAATTCATCTCTGGTCTATTGATTTCGTGGGAAACACGTGCATCAGATAAAGATGTATGGCCACAATGATGTTTTTGAGTTCTTATTGGTTGCATACCATGCCCATAGGAGTACTTAAAACTGTAAGAATCCCATGGGCATCTTAGAAATCCTTATATTTCCTTATCATACAATGCTGTCATATTTATATGACAAAATGCAATCATTTGTATGCAAAATATATTTATATGAAAGAGCATAGTATGAGATTTCTTGGTTTTGGGATCAGAACATCTATAACCATTTTAAACTAATAACTAGCTAAACTATATGAATGAATTTGGAAACAAACTTTACCTGCATGGCTATTAGGATCTGAGCTTATCAATTTGGAGTTAGGATGGTAAAAGGCGTTTTCTTTAGGGAGTTGGAATGATGATGAGTTGCACAATAGTCAAGAATGAAGATCTATTCAGGTGGATTGATTCCGAACATCACTGCCCCAAGAGTTACCTGAACTTTGATTACCGCATCAACGACACTATTTTCCAGTTGGCAGCACCATTTTCTCATTGGCGACACCATTATTCAATTCCATAGCAAGAATAAGTCCACAATTGGCAGCACACACCCACAACGAAGAAGAAACGGAGCACTTGAGATTGAAAGCTTCTTTTTCACCTACCATTTTGATGTAGCATGCTTCATTGTTGTGCATGCTACATCAATTCAAAGTTGCAAGGGGAAGCTCTCTTTCTTTTACGTTTTTCCCATTTCCTTGTGCGTGTGTGCTGCAAGTTGCATCTTAATGATTCTATCAGCGTAGGATCATGCGTTTCTGCTATATGCTTCGATGATATCAGAGTGTTCTCTGTTGTGTAAATGTATTAGAGCCTGATCAAGAGCAATTTTGGTACAACAATTTCTTCCAAAAATACCATGTTGATTTAAATTCTCTAATCGGGCTGTATCTTGCATGTAGGTGGTGTTGTTGCTGCCAAAATTAATATTCCCATAGACACCTACGTCATGCTTCATGGAATTTTATTTATTTGCCTGTTTGATCTCCTCAGGCCTTTTCAGAAATTAAGTTTCAATTCTTCTTTGTTAAGAAATACTGTCGTGGCCTCCTAATGGAATACCTTGATGAGGTGCCTTTCCAGTTATGGACGTGTTGCATGGCCGAAATTGGGAACTGGGATCTGTTTCAGTTGCGATAATCCCATTTCTATTTTTAGACAATCAAGAACACTGATCTTGGGCCATCTTTTTTCCTATAAAATGTTGCAAACTCAATAAATTTGTTCTTGTTTCTTGATTAACACAGAGAAACTTGAAGTGTGTTATTGTTCAATATGTTCTTTTCTGTATGGTTCTATACACTGTCTCATACAAGAGCATGGTTGTTATCCAATTTTGTTGAGGACTCAACTTTGTTCACTTATTTTTTCTCATGTTCTCTGTTAACAATTCCCATAGGCATTAGGTGTAAGGAATGTGTTGCACAGTTTGTCCACTACACAATGCATATGTGAATTTCTTGCAGTCAAATGGGAATATATCTAATGATGTGCCAAATGGTTTGTGGCCCCACATCGAAAACAAGCTATTTAAGTGGCTTCATGGCAAAGCGGCATGAAGAAAGACCATGTAATGCATCTACAGTTTTTGCAATGTCCAATTACATAGTTTCCACAATTACCCAGCTCCATAGCTGCTGTCCAAGTTCCAAGTGTGCATCTGCTGTAGGGGATGCAATACCACCTACATGGGATCGTGATCCCACTGAAAGTGGGATCCTGAGCTTGTTCCTGCTCTATGGGGATAGCAATTTGAAAGCAACAAGTTGGAAAAATATCTCTCTTATCTAAGAAGCACTGTATCTGCATGTTACAGCTTGAATTTTGCAGGAAATCTGTCACATAAGTGTGTGTCTATATACAATAGTAAGATGCACCTGTTTTGCGGGTCCTGTCAAATGGTTATGTAAATAATATAGCAAACAATATGGTGAATGAGAAAATGACTATGTCTCTCTTTATAGCATATTAGACATATCCTTAGCCAAATGAGTAAATGTAGCATGCTATGTTGTTAGTATAATTAGACATATCATTAGAATATTACAGCTATGTTGTTAGTATAGTTAATATTATTTATATCAATCACATTTTTGTAGTAATTAATAACCCTAATAATTATTGTAATGAAAATAATCAATTATAATGATTTAAATAAGTAAATATAAGGTTGCAATCTTGTAAGAGTTTCTTGAGATAGCTATTGCAAATTTTTTTTTATGAAAGATATGCTTTCTTCGACTCTAGCTACTTAGGATTAGTGTTTATGCACTAAATGTAATTGCTACTTGAGGAGAAGGGGATACGATGGTAACATTTCCTATGAGAAGTTCAGTACTCATATTGATATCTAACTGTCGGAGTGGTTGTCCCCTCCAAGTTGTTGCTTGTGCAACCAACATCAGATCTCCATAGTAGTGTATTGTCAATTTTTCCTAAGCAACCAAAATTGTCCTTGGATCTCTTTATACTTGATTTGTTTTGCTTTAGTTAAATGCTTAATTAATTGTCCTTTGCTTCAGAATAGATAATGGGTTTATTTTTCTCATTGGAAATCACCGGATTTTTTAGATGAGTCTAGATCTGTTGCTAATAAAAGTCAGTTTTGTGTTGGGAAGAAAAAAATGCAGATGAACTCTACTTTTCCTAAGGTCTGTTCTGAAGTTGCTGACATATCATTTTCTTCTGCTGCCTTTATGAATGCCCATACTTCAGCTGCAACTCCAATGTTACTGATGCCCTATCCTAGTTGGGCGGCTTCTCTAACCAACATCTGATCTCCATAATCTCGCTCAACGAGAGACTCATGTTTTGCATGAATGAAAAATCTAATGTCAGCTACTGTTTATAATGATATTGTCATTTAAAATTTGGATTTCTAACATGTGGATTTCATTTAGACGTTTTATTTTTTCTTCTTTTTTAGTTGTGTTAATTTGGATCTGTAATCTTTTCATTCTCTCATTTTTGATGTGGAATGGGAATCACCAATCAGATGAGGTTCATTGGGCCGATTCTCTCTCAGAATAAAAATAGTAAAATGGTTTAATAGGGCTGAAGTCCTATCAAAATATGAAATGCCTCACCTCAAAACTCATTGAAAGTTATAATTTTGGAATTGGAAAACCTTCAAATCGATCATCTCAGCCTTGAATTATTGTTGTGAGAAAAAATTCGGATTCCAATCGCTTAAAATAATATATAGTATATATTGTAACAAATTATATAGATGGTCCATTTTTCCCTAAAAATAAGTGTTCATAGATCTGCAAGATATGTACCACTTTTTAAGTTTCAAATTTAATAGTCAGCACTGGAGTTTGATATTAGAGCCATCATGGAGATTTTAAATGCCCAAAGCGCTTTTTGGATGAGGATACGAAGTGAGGCTTTGCTATGTTTTCATAAAGCCTATGCCTTCAATAAAAAAAATTGGCAATATTTCCTCTACTTTTCATTATTCCCCATGTATGATAGGTTGTTTGATGATTTATCAAGACAGTACATAAGATCTGAATTTTTGAACCATTCTTTTAAAAAAAGGGAAAATTGTGTACCAAAATATCGAATACTTCGTTTTGATTGATATCTCCATTTTTTAGACTTCATAACAATTTTTTTAAAAAGAGATGGAACTACTTATTTTCGATTTTTCAAAAACGAAAATCGTGTCAATTTTGGTTTATGAAACATCGAAAGTAAATTTTCGATTTTTCAATAACTGAAGAAAAATTTCTCTCCCAAAACTGACAAGTTTCTTGCAAAAAACAAGAGGCCCACCTTCGTCAGCTTTTCAAAACCCTACAACCAAGGCCTCTCCAATTAACAAAGATGGTTTGAGATGGAGAGGTTCTAGGGAGAGAGGGGGTCTCTGATTGAGAGAGAGAAGGTTTTAGAGCTCTTCAAAACTGCACAACCATGGCCTCTCCGATTAACAAAAATGGTTTCAGATAAATAGGTTTTTGGGAGAGAGGGGTCTCTAATTGCGAGAGGGGGGTTGAGAGAGAGAGGGTTTCAAAGCTCTTCAAACCCCACGACCATGGCCTATTAGCAAATATGGTTTTAGATAAAGAGGTTTTAGGGAGAGAGGGGGGTTGTGAGAGAGAGGGTTTTAGAGAGATAGAGAAGAGCTCTCCGATTAGCAAAGAGGGTTTCAGAGAGAGCGGTTTCAGCGAGAGAGAGGGTCTCTGATTGAGAGAGGGGGGTTTGAGAGAGAAAAGGTTTCCGAGAGATAGAGAAGGGCTCTCCGATTAGTAAAGATAGTTTCAGAGAGAGGTTTCAAGAAGAGAAGGGGTCTCTGAGTGAGAGAGGGGGAGTTTGAGAGAGAGAGGGTTTCAGAGAGATAGACAAGGGGTTTGAGAGAGAGAAAGGTAGGGAAAGAATATGCTAATGACCTATAAGAGAGAAATAAAAATTCGGTTATTCAAAAACTAGAGGCTCACCTTCGTTAGTCTGCTCTTCAAAACTCTACAACCATGGCCTCTCCGATTAGGAAAGATGTTTGAGAGAAAGAGATTTCAAGGAGAGAGGGGTCTTTGACTGAGGATGGTTTCAGAGAGAGGTTTTAGGGGAGAGGGGCTCTCTAATTGAGAGAGAGAGGGTTTCAGAGAGATAGAAAAAGGCTATCTGATAAGCAAAGATGGCTTTCGAGAGAGAGGTTTCAGGTAGAGAAGTCTGATTGAGAGAAGGGGGTTTGAGAGAGATAGAGGAGCTCACCGATTAGTAAAGATGGTTTCAAAGAGAGAGAGAGGGGGGGGGGATTCAAAGAGAGGGTTTCAGGGAGAGAGGGGGCTTTGAGAGAGATAGAGAAACTCCCCGATTGGCAAAGATGGTTTCAAAGAGAGAGAGAGAGAGAGGGAGGGAGGGTTTGAGAGAGATAGAGAAGGTGCTCCAATGAGCAAAGATGGTTTCAGAAAGAGAGGTTACAGAGAGAGAGGGGGGTTTGAGAGATAGAGGGTTCCAGAGAGATAGAGGTGGGGTTTGAGAGAGAGAGAGACATGTAAAGAGAGAATACGCAAGGGATCCACAAGAGAGAGAAAAAAAAATTGGTTATTCAATAACCGAAATTGGCATGATTTCGTTTTTTGAAAAATCTAAAATGGGCAGTCTTGTCCTTTTTAAAAAAATTGTTATGAAATCCAAAAAATGGATATATCAGTAATAACAGAAAGTTTTGGTATTTTGGTAATAACATAAACTAAAATTAATATTTATGTAATTTTCCCTGAACAAAATAATACATGCCACTTTATTATTCTTCAAAACTATTAATTCTAGACCTAGTATGGAGTCAAGAATATGGCCTAAAAGCTTGATGGACTAGTGTTTGACCATGGCAATGGTTTATACTTAGTTCGACTCTTACCATTTAAGTTGCTGAATAAAAGATCAAATGAAGGGTGCATTACACATGCTGCATGGTATTCTTTATGAAACTATGAAAAAACTCTAAGGGGTCATTTGGATACTTGGAAATATATTGTCTATGAAATATATTACTAGTGTAATAAATTATCTGCAAATGGATTGTTACTGTTTGGGTAATATTTAGATGCAACTTGGGAAATACATTGCTAATGTTTAGCTATATCTAGAAGAAATATGAGAAATGCATTACCAACATTTTACCTGCCTATAAACTATCATTTTTTTCTTTTCTAGCATAAAATTCCACTGCAATGAGGAATAAATGACTAAAGTACCTTCTTAACTTGCTCGGTATTTTGACTATTTTATTCTTATCAAAAATAAGTTTTTTTTATTTTTATTAAGTGTGCCCCCTTGAAGAAGTAGGCACGTTCCAAATTATAAATCAAAATGATTTATAAAGCAATCTTAAAAATAAAATAACAATAGGCAGGTCATTATAACTGAAGCTACCATTAGGGAAATGTTTATGTACTTTCCCTACAACATAGAAGATATAGACTTTCTTCCCATCCAGCCGTCCAATTTAAATGAAGTGAGCCACTGACCGTTTGATCTAACACCTCAGAGCATTTTATTTTTATTTTTTCTATAAATTGTATGAATATGAAAGTTGGTACATACCACCTTCTGAATGAAGCACACATAAAAAAAATATTAAAAAGAGAACAAAATACCTCTAAAAATTTCAAGAGGTATTTTGATTTTTTTCTTTTAACGGGAATATTTTCTTATATTTTTTATAAATACCATTTTAAGAGAAGAGTGGATGTCCAAAATTTGGTGTCAAAATATTTTGTAGAAAAAATTAAAAATAAAATAGTGTAGAGATGTGATATTGTAATTAAAGTCGTCTCATCTATCCATTCAAAATGGACGATTGGATGGGGAAGAATAGGAAGCTTGCGCATCACTGCCACATTTGTTTTATATATAGGTAAAAAAACTTTCGGTGAGCTTCTAATGGCTAGAGGATTTCCCAAGTGGTCTCTCTTTCACAAACATTTGTTTTATACATAGTTAAAAAAACTTTCCCTATAAAGAAGGAAAGCATGTGTAATTCTCATGGCCAGAGGATTTCCCAAGTGGCCTCTCTTTCATAAACAAAAACGAGTACACAAATTTCTCATGACTATAGGATATCCCAGCCTAGTTGATATATTTAACAAATCTTCTTTCTCCGGCATCTCAAGGATAAATTTGCCCTAAACTCTCGTTGTACATTTAGATTTGTTTAAATGATGTGGTTTGTATAAGATTGAAGCTCTAAACAATTAAAGTAAGACGCACCTTTAAATGACGTCGAAAGATGTTGTTTCATGACTTAAAATATTTGTGATGGCAAGAAAACTTATCTTTATCTCTAATTATAAAATTTCGAGCTTAAAAACTAGTACAGATCAAACATATAAGTGAACACTTGAAATCTTGAAAATTGATGGTCTATAAATACATTACAAAATGCACTATTTTCAAAGGTTGAAATCTGTTTTGCCTCACATCCGTACATTTTAAGTTTGAGATGATCAATTTGAAGAAATTTTGGGCATCAAAACAACCTCTTCTGATGAATTTTTTATGTGCTCCTTAATTTGATCGTTTAAGCCTCACCCTTATATAATATAGGAGCAAATAACCTCAAAACGAAAAAAATATTTAACTTGCACTCTCTATTTGCCTGAAAATTCGATGTTTCAAGATTGCACAAGAAAATCCAACTTTTGGAAGCAAAGGTCTAGATGTTCAATAACTCAAAATTCATGTGTTTTCCTATGAAACTAATCATTCAGTTATATTTAGATGGAATAAAATGACATGATTTCTATGAGTCCATGTAGAAATAGGTCACTTCTTAAAATCTATTTTTAACACAGATTTTTTTGACCTAATTTTTAGCGGCATGTACTATCTAATATGGAGATCATGAATATAAATACAGTAAACCTTCCGAACACTCGGCAGCTATAATAAATAGTAATATAGGTAGAATCTCAGCCGTCAAAAGCTTGCCTTCTTTTTTTTTGATTTTTCTTCCAACTTTTTTGCTGTGGGTGGGTTAGGGGAGCTTTGCTTTTTCGTTATGCTAATGTACTTTGAAGCCCAATTTCGTTTACAGTAGGATTTTTTGCTCTTTCTCCTTACCCTGGGAAATAGAGGGTGACTCTCATTAAGTGAGCTAGATGACTCTCGAACCATATGGTGGTTTGCGAGTATATTACTGTACTGTTAGGATGTGTTTCCCTCAACCCATCATCTTTTCCTGCCGCTTTTTGTGGCCACCGAAGCGGTGGTCTGTGGATAAAGGAAGGGCATCTCAGGTTACTATCATTTTAGGTGACTAACTTCTATTTGTCTCGGTTGCTTTGTAATCTGATTTACTTTACTTGTTTACATTGTCTGATTATTTCAGTGTTTTCGGCTGTGTTCTATTGAATGGAATCTTATCATCAATCAAGTAAAAGAAAAAAAGGAGGTTTTGCCTTTTATAATAGTAAATCAGGTTTTAGGACACTTTTATGGATAAGAGTATGTAAAATATGAAATCCGCGGCCAGGTCAGATTAAGCTGTTGGGTTGGGGTTGAGATCATGATTGCATGAGAACATCCTCTACATGGAAATGTTGGTGCATTTTCTACAGAGATGAGGACATTTTCTTGTGGTTTCTGGGTGGGGTATTGTATCTCCGAATTATGACTACTGCCTTCCTTCTGAACCCTTGAACATTTTCTTTTGTTTTCTTTTGGGGACAATTTCTTGTGGTTTCTGCGGAGGGATTGTACCTCTGGATTATGACCACCACCTTTCTTCAAAGCTGCGTAGGAAAGTTATAACAGTTGCACCCCATTTCTTCATCATCTAACCACAGAGATCAGTGAAATTTTTCATGGAGCAGCTTTATAAACAGTTCTGAGTAAATACAGCTTAAAAAAAACATTACTTATAGCCCATCTTTAAGTAGATGAAAGTTCCTCGATTTATAGGGAGCGTTCAGTGTATGCTGGTTCTTTTCAGAACCTAATTTCTAGTATTGAGAACTAATGATAAACTACAAGAATTCAAGAAACTATAATTGTTGATTATGCTTCATGTACCATAATAAACTGAGTCAGGCATGTAATAAACTGAGAACGTAAGAATCAATGTTTGAAACTTGGCAATCTGGATCTGGAATTGCCAATCCTGATTGGTTTCAAAGGTTGGTCAATCAGGGTCCCCTCCCTAAAATGGCCCCAATTTTATTTTTCCTTAGTTTAAACTGGTTTGACAACTTGGATTGATCGGCCTATCCAGATCAGTGGGTGATCCAAAACACTATGCTGCATTTTGAAGGTTATGTTACATGGATTATGGGTGATCCAAAACACAATTCCTCTTTTCCCTTCTCATGGATTATGTTGCACGTGCATTTCGAAGGTTTCCAAATTTGTTTTTGTCAAAGAAGAAGTTGCAGAGGGTCATGGATACTTCACTAACGAAATTAAGTTTGGTAAGCTCATATTTCACTAAGAAAATTACGTTTGACAAGAACCATTTGAGGTGTAATCCTCAACTTTTTGTGATTAGTTTGGAGGGAAGGGTGATCCCTAGGCATAGACACCACAACCTTTGAGATCCTAAAATTGCTCAAAGGGATGCAGATATGGTATCAGTTTGCAAACAAATAGAAAAGATGTTTTTGCAGAAGTTTGTGTACCATTTTGGGGATTAACAGGGGAATCCCCGAAAAGATGAGAGAGAGTAGACTTAGATGGGCTGGTCATGTGTGGCTCAAACTTAGTACAACACCGATTAAGAGGTGCAAGTTAGTACGAGTGGAAGGTTTAAAAATGGCAAAGGTAGGCTCAAAAGGATATGGTTGGAAGTACGGAGAAAGATATGGGGACTTATGATCTCACTAAAGGTATGGCCCTTAATAGAGCATCATGACGAACCAGGAATCGTGTAGCCGATCTTAAATAGTTGGGAAAAGGCTTTGACGATGATGATAGGGGAATCCCCATAAAATTGGATGGGTCTTAACTTTCAAAATTCGAGATCCATTCTTGTTTCCATTGCTCTTAAGTTTTCTAGTGTTTCCTTCTTCCTTCTATCTGGTTCTAATGGGGCTTTGTATTTCTTCCACTCAATGAATGACTTCTATTACTTTGTATGTAAGACTAATTGATATGTTACGTTGAATGGGTTTTGTGGCGCTGAAGATAGATGCCAAATTTTGTTCAACTCTTGACTCGTGAATGGGAATAATAGGCTAAAGGCTTAAAGCAACTCTAATTTTAAGTAGTGCAGCTGATGAGAACGGTCTATTGAGATTGTTTTGGGCAAGAAAGAGAATTATGGCTCATTGGAAATAGGGGTGGCAACGAGTCTGGTCTGAACGGATCCAGACCCAAACAGTATTTGGATCCATACCCAACCCACTTGGTCCAATTTTTGGACTCTGATCGGGTCTACCTCTAGAGTCTTGGGTCAAGGCCAGGTCCATTGCTACCCCTGATTGGAAATGAGATGCAGAATGGCTTCATTTTTTCAGTTGTTTCGAAGACAAGGAGAGAAGATCATTGGGGTTTATGATTTGATAAGACCATGGGGTAGACGTGCTCCATCTCATGTCCGAGCGGCGCCTCTTAGATTTGTGGATTGCGATGATGCTTTGGAGCCTCATCTCAACTATTTAGGAGCCTCATCTCAACTATTTCGAAGAATCATGTTTCGCTATTCCGCTTTATCAAAAATCATATCCTCATTGAGATTATAAGTTACCATTTCTCTTTTCATTATTTTAATCTATGCATTCTCATTACCCTTTTAGAGTCTTCCTCTTGAATCAAATCATTCCTCCTAACTGGTGTTAAGCTAGATCGACGTTATACATAGCCAAACTATTAAGTCTATTTTTCCTCTTCTTATTACATATTGGAGCCACAGCTGAATTTTCTTAGATCGCACACTGTGTTTTGTACTCTTGTGGAATATGTCCCCACAGCAAATTTCCAACTGGTTCAAATACTATGGATTCACGAAATCTTCCATTTCAAATATACGAGTTGAGAGAGTTTCAAGTCTAGAAAGCTTAATGGTCTAGTGAAGTCTAGAGGGGTACCATGCTCCCAAATTATAACCCCTGCATGTTTGTTGAATCTTGAATATCATTTACTGCTTCACGGTTGTGTTCTCTCTTCTGATCAGTTGTGCTCCATGGTTTTGCTGGCCCTGAGTGTTCATAAAACCAGCCGGTTAGATCGGAACCGCTAGGGTTCTGACTCCAGTTAAGGCTGGTTTTGGTGTTTTAACATGTATATAAAATATCCCAAAAAATATCCGGTCCAAAACCGGCCGATATCTAGTCGAACCGGCCATTTTTATATTAAACCTGCCGGTTTTTTTGCAAACCGGATCGGTTAGTTTAAAAAATGGTTTGTCAGATAATATAATGGAGAAATAACGTACAACGTCCGTTATTTTTTATAGTGGTCTTTATTTGATGCAAAAGTCACATGTTTCTCTTGATTGAACATTTGATTCCATTTTCCATGCATTTTCAGCCTTATACAAGCGTTTGTAGCTAGTAATTGATCGAAATTTTTGCTTTTCGCCTATAAATCAATTGATTTGAGATCAAAATGGCATCGAAATTCCACTTTCTTGGCTGTTATTTGGGTATGCTTCAAAGTTTCATGAGAAATCCGCCAATCTAAGGATTTTGGCCTCTTTTTTCAATTTTTCTACATCAAAATGGAGGGATTTTGTTGATGACCGACATATCAGCACTACTACACTCCTTATTTGATCGAAATCTAGAGATTTCGAGCTCGATTTGAGATTAGGGCTTCATTTGAGTTAGAAGAAAACAATGTACGTTTTATCCTGAATTTTTTTTATTTTTTTCCTACTTTTTCTCCCTCTTTTAGTATTTTTCAGACAATATTTTACTGAAATTATTGATTGCATCCAATAAAAGAACATATTTGAGAATAAAAACTCAACGAACGTCAATTTTTCTTGCCCTTTTTTTTGTGTGTTCTTCAATGTTTCGGGAAAAATCCGACAAACTACAGATTGTGGCGTTGTTTTTTTATTGTTTCTCGATCAAAATAGGGGGCTTTTGTGGATGACAGAGATGTTCAGACTATTGAACTCCTAATTTCATCGAAAATCAGACATTTGGGGCTCAATTTTAGGGGTTTTTGATAAATTGATTTTTGTAAAAAAATTATTTCGCATATAAAACTATGCTTTATGATGAATATGAGAAGTGTTTTTCTATTTTGTTTAATAAAATTATGTTTTTTTGATAAAATTACATTTTTTGTTAAAAAAATATATTTTTGGATGAATATGACAAAAAATAGATTCTTCTATTTTTAATGTACAAAAAAAAGTGCATGATAATGCTGCTCGATTTTTTTTTTGCTCGATATTTTTAATGTTACAGTGCATGATAATGTTGCCTGATCCTTTCCTTCAATTTTTTTTTGCTCGATATTTTTAATGTTATATATTTCTTTTTCTCGATTTTTTTTTTCTCAATGTTTTGCATGATATGTTTTTTTCATATTTTTCTTAAGTGCAAGATATAACTAAAAATATGCATGCTGACAGAGGGATGGTAAATGAACTAAGAGTATGTGATGCTCTCGATCTCTAAGATGTCTTCAAGATGTCAATATTATGAAACGTTGCAGTAGCATAAAAATCTCTTTTGATCTCTACTTGAAACCTCTCCTCTCTTTCTCTCTATAATTGTATACCCATACTCTTATATTAGAATAATACGTATTGTAAAACTTGAAACTGGAGTGTATAAACATATATGTGTACTTATATTTTTCAATAATAAGAATAATAAGCATAGGAGTTTTTAAGTTTGCAAGTTAAAGTTAAAACTTTTCGCCTTTCTCAAAATTTTCATTGAGTGAACCCTAATAGCAAGACATAACAGTACCTTAACCCCCCTAGCTACTCTCTTTACTACTAACATTATTATTTAGATTTTGTAACTCCATCAATTGAATTAATGTTAAATTATAATTTATTTTGCACATCTCCATAATATTCATATATTAATTTATATAAAAAGTTGGGTTTCCCGTTCTAACCACTACCAGCCCTATAATTGCACGCTAAGTTGCTGAATGATGGTTATGGTGATCCAATACTTTGTGTACCCTCAGTTATTTGCTACTTTCATGTAAAGGGAGGCTGTAGAAATTGGTTGTGAGGAGTGAGAACTTGAGGCGTTCTTTTTGCTGTAATTGATGAGAGCTTGAGGCTTGCTTCATGGAAGTTAAGTCTGCCCTTTCCCTAGCTTCACCCTGGATAATTGTAACAAGGTAACGTGGATAGAAAGAGATATAGAGAGAGCAACAATGAATCATAGATGAAACACCAATCGGCACATCGGATTTCTTAGAACCCCCATTTTTTTCCGAAAAGCCATCATTCTGTGGAGCTTCATCTGAAATTTACAATGGTTGAAGCCATTTCTTATCACTTAAGATACATAGATCAGCAAAGTCCTTTTCATTTAGGAGCTGCTAGAAACAAAGCTGCAAATACAAACAATCTTTCATAAAAAAGAAAAAATTCATCTCAGTGCCACAACTGCAACGAGTTTCAATGCTATTAACAGAGGACTCTAGTTCATCCTAGTTCTTTAGCTTTTTTAGAACCCAATCCTCAAGCTTTTCTCTGTACGATGAATAGGCCAATTCTCAAGCACTGAGAAAACCAGAGATAAATTACAGCAACCCAAGAGAATTGGTCTGCAAATGAATCAAAGCAATTTTTCGAAACATTTCCATTTTGCGCAAACTTTGTTGCATGACAAAGTCCTATCTGGAATATTGTTATGAGAGAGAGAGGACGAAAGGCGAATACAAAAAGACCTCTGACTCACTTTTGCAAGCATCCTTTTGGCAAGAATATGGTAATGGCGCTCCCAAATCCTCTGCCCCACCATGGTAGCCACGAGCACGCTGTAAAATATCCCTACCACAGTGAAGAACCCTAAGACGATGATCCCAACAATTAGTAGTATAGGAAGCCCAGCTTCACCAGCACCCCCTAAGCAGGTTCCACATGCCCCTACATTGCTTGCACAGCTCTCAAAGCAAGTGGCACAATCAGTCCACATGCATATGGTGCCTGGTAAGTGGCAGTCAGCGCAAACTCTGCACAAAACATACTATGTTTTGATTATATATTCAGCGGCAGTTAAGATAACATAAGAGAAACAGTCAACTGTGGTATACGATGCTCCAAGCAATATCGAACATCTCTTTTGTTATACGATGCTCCAAGCAATATCGAACATCTCTTTTGTTGTAGGACACTTGCCAATTTACTATCATTTAGGGGCCTTTTGGATACTTGAAAATATATTGTCCGTGAAATACATTATTAACGTAATATATTACTGCATAATATATTACCTGCAAATGAATTTTCACTGTTTGGGTGGTGTCACTGTTTGGGTAGTATTTAGATGCAACTTGGGAAATACCCAAAAGAAATATGGGAAATGCATTATCAACTTTTTTTTTTTTTTTGTTTTTATACCTAAAACATGGTTCAGCGTATAATCCCTATTCGTATGTAGCTTGAACTTTATCCCTATTAGTATGTAGCTTAAACTTTATAATTGGATCAGGCATAAGAATTAGCCACACTTTTTGTATGTCTTTGCGTCTTGACTTAGAATCACATGTTTTCAAGATGTTACCACTTTGGAATGACATATTTTTATTATGATAAGCGATCATATTTGTATGTTTTCTTTTCTTGTGCTAAAGCCTTCCAATCATCTCTCTCTAGTAAACATCAATGGGCAAATTCAAAAGAAAAAAAAAAGTTTGGAGAAATTTGGCTAGTAAGCTTTATGACTATATGAGATGCATTGGAAGAGAATTATATTGGGGCATTGGAGGAGATTAAAGAGGTAAATTAATTTAAAAAAGTTCTGAAAAAAAAAAAACAATTCAAGCATACTCATTTGACGATTTTCTGTGAGTGAACTCGCGTATTTCGAATTTATCAACAAACGATTCTATGTGAGTGAACTCAAGTATTTCGAATTTATCAGCAAATAATAGCAGCAAAAATAAATAAAACCAAAAAAATAAATAGACTGATCTTAGCAGAGAATCCAAATCCGCTTATTTTTTTGAAACAATAGCTACGACTGCGGTCACAGAAGATGGAGCTACCAGTTTTATCTGCTAGTTAAAGAAGATGGGGTTACCAGTTTTATCTGCTAGTTAAGAAGATGGGGTTGCAGGGATGGGGCTGCTTGGTTTTAGCTGTTGGTTGAAAAAGATGGGGTGTTGTGTGATTTTTACGAGCAACTGGTTGAAGAAGGTGGGCTACAACATTTTAACTGCTAGTTGAAGATTTTTTTTTTTTTAGCGGCTAGTTGAAGATTTTTTTTTTGTGGTTTATTAGGAAGTGAATCACGTTATTTTTGGATATTTTTCACCCTTTACCCTACGTAATAGATTTTTTGATTTTTTGATAAATCTCGGATAATCTTTTTCTATTTTCTTACTATTAAAGTGTATCCAAACAGTGAAAATGACATATTTCAGTGTAATCTATTTTAATGTAATAGATTTTAGGCTCCCAACGGCCCTTAAAGTTTTCGATTCCTATCAGTGATGATAATAAAGGACCAGCATAATCCCATTATATACAAATTCTTTAACTCTTATATATGGCCGTTACAAAATGAAGTTTTTACCTTTTTCTTTTTTTGTTACATGTGGTTTTCATTTAGACCTTTTCCTTTTTCTTCTTTCTTTTTTAATTGTGTTAATTTGGATCTATAATCTTCTCATTCTCTTATTTTTGATGTGGAATGGGAATCTTCAATCAGATGAGGTTCATCTGGCCGATTCTCTCGAAATAAAAAAAGGAAAATGGTTTGATAGGGGCTGCAGCCCTATCGAAATATGTAACACGTCACCTCAAAACTCATTGAAAGTTGCAATTTTGGAATTGGAAAACCTTCAAATCGATCATCTCAACCTTGAATTATTATTGTGAAAAAAAATTTGGATTCCAAGCTCCAAAAATAATATATATTGTAGCAAATTTTCTAGATAAGCCCTAAAAATAAGTGCTCATGGATCTGCCAGATCTGTACCACTTTTTAAGATTCAAATTTAATAATCGCCATTGGAGTTTGATATTAGAGCCATCATGGAGATTTCTAAAGCGCTTTCTAGATGAGGATTCGAAGTGAGGCTTTACTGTGTTTTCATAAAGCCTATGCCTTAAATAAAAAATTTAGCAATATTTCCTCTGCTTGTATGATGATTTACCAAGACAGCACATATAATCCGAATCTTTGAACCCTTCTATTAAAAAAAGGGAAAATTATGTAAATATACCGAATACTTTATGTTATTACTACTATGTTCGTTTTTTGGACTTCATAACAATTTTTTTAAAAAGATGAAACTACATATTTTCGATTTTTAAAAAACCAAAATCACACCAATTTTGGTTTTTGAAACATCGAAAGAACTACAAAATTTTAAATTTTTGGTTCTTCAATAATCGAAAAAACATTTATCTCCCAAAACCGACCAGTTTCAGGTAAAAAAACCAGATGCCCACCTACGTCAGCTCTTCAAAACCCCACAACCATGGCCTCTCTGATTAGCAAAGATGGTTTGAGATAGATAAGTTTTAGGGAGACATAGGTCTCTGATTGAGAGAGGGGGTTTAAGAGAGAGAGAGGGTTTTAGAGAGATAGATAATGGCTCTCCGATTAGTAAAGATTGTTTCAAAGAGAGGTTTCAAGGAGAGAGGGGGTCTCTGATTGAGAGAGGGGGGTTTGAGAGAGAGAGTGTTTCAGAAAGATAGAGAAGGGCTCTCCGATTAGCAAATATAGTTTCAAAGAGAAGTTTTAAGGAGAGAGGGGGTCTTAGATTGAGCAAGGAGGAGTTTGAGAGAGAGAGGGTTTTAGAGAAATAGAGAAGGGGTTTGAGAGAGAGAGGGAGAGGTAGAGAGAGAATACGAAGATGACCAACATGAGAGAAAAAAAAATTCGATTCTTCAAAAACCAAAAGCCCACCTTCGCCAGTCTGTTATTCAAAATCCCACAACCATGGCCTCTCCGATTAAGAAAGATAGTTCAGAGAGAGAAGTTTCAAGGAGAGAAGGGTCCCTGATTGAGGATGGTGCCTCTCTGATTAAGAAAGATAGTTTCAGAGAGAGGGGTTTCAGGGGCGAGAGGAGTCTCTAATTGAGGATGGTTTCAGAGACAGGTTTCAAGGAAAGAGGGGGTCTCTGATTGAGAGAGGGAGGTTTGAGAGAGAGAGGGTTTTAAAGAGATAGAGAAGGGCTCTCCTATTAACAAAGATGGTTTGAGAGATAGAGGTTTCAAGGAAAAATGAGGTCTCTGATTGAGAGAGAAAGCGTTTTCGAGAGATAGATGAACTAGTGATAGACCTTAGCAATGGTTTATACTTAGTTTGACTCTTACCATTTAAGGTGCTTAATAAAAAGACCAAATGAAGCGTGCAATACACATGCTGCATTGTATTCTTTATGGAACCATGAGAAAACTCTAAGAAACTTTAGGTTTCTTTTCTAAATTAGTTTGTAACCGTACTCTTCCCACTCAACGCTCATGGAACGTGTGAAGACCAACGTTATGGGTTGCCGCCCTTCGGCTGAGGCGAATTTCTCGACTGAATCTTTGATACATCCGAGTCATCCACAAGGCTCAAAAACCCTAAATAAATTAGAAAAAAAAATATTAAAGAATGGTAGTAAAAAGTCAAATAAAACAAAAAACAACATTATCAAAATGAGCTTTAAAAAAAATTAAAAATATAGGTTTAGAAAATTTGATTTATAACAATTGCTTAAAGTATAATAAAATAAAATACATTAAGAAGTAGTAAAAAATGGGTTTCAAAAAATCAATTAGTGGGCAGAAATAAACCAAAAAGGAAGGGAAAATATAAATATAAATAATTATGGCCGAAATATATCCCAATCTTTTCCAAATCAATTGAAAACATTTAAGGGATTGTCTATAAAGAGACCATTTTTCTTTTGTGCCTGGAGGTTACAACTATGCCAACTCATTAGATGTCAAATTGGATGGTTTGAGGTGAGTCATGAAGTTCGAGTTTTTTTTTTTTTGGAACTTTATGTCTATTCAATGATACTCTTACAACCACCCATTTTAAAATTTAAGGGACAAGAATAATTGTGACCTTCATGTATAAAAGATAAATGGTCTCTTGTAGACAATCCCGGCATTTAAAACCTATTACAAACAAATTTTTTAGATTTTTTTAAAAATTTGCCACTTAACCACCCTAACCTGCCAAAACCAGTACATAGCCAATGGCCGCTTCTAGTAACTCGACCTGGTCCGGGTCAAACATTGTTCGCTTGTTCTACTAGCACTCTGCATTCCATGTGGCTTCTCCGGTTCTTAACGACGCTCAATTTATCTTAGAGAGGGAAGAAAATAAAAAGTTGAGAGGTTGGAAATCACCGGTTGCCTTGTTAATAAGGGCTAAGACTTTAAGTCAGCCCAGATTCGCATTTTACAGGTAGAAAAAGTTTACATAAAGCCAAGGCTCTAAACAATCAAATTAGAGCGCACCTCAAATATTTCACTAAAAGAGGTTGTTTTGATGCTCAAATATCCTCAAATTGATCATCTCGACATCAAGATGCATGGATAAGAGAAAAAAATAGATTTCAAGTTTTGGAAATAGTGCATCTTGAAACACATTTTTGGACCATCAATTTTCAAGCTTTCATAGATCTACTTGATTTACACAATTTTTGAAGCGTTAAATTTTATGATTAAAGATGAAAATATATTTTAAGGCAATCACAAAGATTTATAGTATTGAAACCACATTTCTCGACACAATTTGAAGATGCACTTTACTTTGATTGTTTAGATCCTCGGCTCTATACAAACTGCATCCTTTATATCAGGGTTTGAAAACTCGGCGAGTCGAACCGGACTCGCCCGGTTCGACTCGGGAACGGCAGACCCCGTGCCGGCTCCACTACAATGCCGGGAATCGCCCGTGTCTAGAGAGAATCGGGCGATTCCCAATAGTGAATCGCCGAGTCACTGTTGAGACTCGTCCAAGAACACGGGCTGCACAATGTTCTTCACGATTTTCATCGTTTTTTGTCATTTTCTTATCATTTTTCACCTTTTTCAGCTTTATAATCGAATCTTGCAGGCTTTATTTTAGATTTTTCAGTCATTTTAGTCAATAAAAGGTAGTAAAAATCATCGATTTTGATCAAAAAAATTCGGATCTGTGAAGAACCCTAAAAATGTTTTAGGGTTCCGCCATTTCTTTGATTTCAAGCAAAAGATGGTACATTTTTTGTAAAATCTGAGGGTTATTGATCGTAAGAATGTTGTTCAAAAGTTTTTTTTCATAATTTGTGAGTATTTTGAACGAATACCTATCAAATTTGAATTTGAAGCCACGGGTGCACGAAAAACAGGTAAGAACTGCATTTTTTTTTTTTTTCCGCCATTCTATCAAATTCACTCAATATTTTACAAATAATATGTTAAATTTATAGGCTTTTGATTCGTTATAGTGTTGTTTATCATCACATTTATTCAATTTGATTTTATTTATTCAATTTGAGTTTGATTTTTGAGAAAAAAAGACTGATGTCTATGAAGAAAAAATGGACTGCGTTTTTTTTTTTTGTTCCGCAATTCTATCAATTTCGCTCAATATTTTACAAATAATGTGTTAAATTTATACGGTTTTGATTCGTTATAGTGTTCTTTGTCATCACATGTATTCAATTTGATTTTATTTATTCAATTTGAACTTGATTTTTTAGAAAAAAAGAATGATGTCTGTGAAGAAAAAATGGACTGCGGTTTTTTTTTTTTTCCGCCATTCTATCAATTTTACTCAATATTTTACAAATAATGTGTTAAATTTAGAGGGTTTTGATTCGTTATAATGTAGTTTATCATCACATGTATTCAATTTGATCTGATTTATTCAATTTGAGCTTGATTTTTGAGATTGAATGATTGATGTTTGTGAAGAACTGCGTTTTTTTTTTTTCCTCAATTCAATAGATTTTATTTAATATTTTAATAATGTGTTAATATTATAGGGCTTTGATTCTTTATAGTGTTGTTTATCAAAACATGTATTCACTTTGATGTAATTTATTCGATTTGAGGGTGATTTTTGAGTTGGAATGACTGATATTAGGTGGGTCTGTGAAGAACTGCGTTTTTTTGTTTTTTAAATTCATGATCAAGTTTTTTGAAAAATCGTGATTTTCGAAAAATTGTGACTAGTTTTTTATTATCATGAGGAATTAAACAATATTTTTAATTTTTATTGTTAAATTTTTTGTTCAAAAAATTGCACGTTGATAGATTATTTATGCAAAAAAATATATGTTATTATATTTTTAATGTAAAACTATATTTTTTAATTTGTTATTAATGCAAAAAAAAATACATTAACAAATACATGCTGTTAAACTATATTTTTATTTTTAATATAGTTTTGCATTAAAAATGTATTTTAAATTTTTGAAATTTTTAATGCAAAAAATACATGTTGTTAAACTGTATTATCATGAGGAATTAAAGTGAATATCAGTGTAAAAAAATCGTGACATGTATGATAATTGTATTATCTTGTATTTTACAATTTTATTATTAAATTTTTAATGCAAAAAATGTATATTATTGATAATTGAGTTGTAGCTATGTTTGGAGCTTACATTTTTTATTATTTATTTTGCATATTTGTAATTGAGATGTGCAACTAATTGGGATCAGTTCAATTGAGTTGGGATTGTGCCCACTATATGATTGTAAATTTTATTTGTGGCATTGTGAATGACTATATCATTGTAAATGTATTTTGTGTCAAATATACGTGTAGTGGCATTATGGATGACTATATTATTGTAATTTTTTTCTTGATTCTAAGTGTAACTTATACAAACTTTTTTTTATCTATAATGTTGCATAAATATTTTTTTTTTCTCAGTAGGAACTAATTCATGTTTGTCGAAATAAAGATTTGTGACAAGTCCATATGTATTGGCATTGTGAATTATTATACCATTGTAAATATATTTTTTATTGATACTATATCAAGTGTAAATTTTTTGTTCTATATGTAGTGGCTGATATAGGCAATTTTTATCTATAATGTTGCATAAATAAATTATTTTTTCCAGTAGGAACTAAAATATTTTTGTCAATGGAAATATTTTATATTAACAACAAATATAACTTCATGAACTACCCTACATATTATCACTACACATGGTGATTATTTTTATGTTGAACTGTCAAGTTAATTTTTAACCTTTTACATATTAAAACAGTTGAACCATGACAAGATCTGCAGAAGACCTTGCATGGCAACAGGGGGTCAGACTTGTTTCCAACAAACAAGAAAATTATTTGTAATTACCGCCAAAGAGTGATAAGTAGTGGGGTACATAGGTTCAAGCAACACTTGGTAGGGGTTAAGGGAGATGTTTCTCCATGCAATAGTGTCCCTAATAATGTAAAAAAGCAGATGACGGCATTTCTCAAGGCTACCAAAGGTAAAAAAAATTACAAAGCAGAGGATGAATGAGGAGATAGCTAGTTTATATACGTCATCAAGTGGGAATGATCTAAAAGAGCAATATAATAATGACTTGGAGATGGCCACAATAATGAGTTTACAGGAAACATACCATAGAGAACACGGGTTTAAAATGCCTGGTGGTTATGACATGGGCATGCATAGTGGGCTTAGCTCAGACATGCATGGCGGGCCCAGCTCGAACATGTATGGCAGGCCCAGCTCAAATATGTATGGAGGGGTTGGTGGCAATATATATCAAGAGGAATCAGACATTGAAAAAATTGTTTCTAGCTTATCTAAGAGTACCAGTATTGCAAGTCATGGTCGTATAGACCCATTTCTCTCAAAGCCTAAGTCAGAACAGATGACTCTCAAAGGCATGGTGAAAGGCACGAGAAACATGTTGGGCAGATATATTGCTAAATGGTTCTACGATAAAGGGATCCCCTTTAATGCAGCCAATAGCTTATATTTCCACCTATGGTCAACGCAATCCAGAGAGCCAGGCCCGGGGTAAAACCCCCGACGGCATATGAGCTCAATGGGCCAATATTGGATGAAGAGGTGAAGGAAGTTAGAAACTGGATTGAAGAATATAAACAGAGTTGGCCAAGAACAGGCATTACTCTCGTGAGTGATTGTTGGTTGAATAAAGTTAGCAAAAAGGAGTTTTTAAACTTCTTGACGTATTCCCCAAAAGGTACAGCTTTTTTGTCTAGCAAAGATGTATCAGGGACGAAGAAGGATGTGAACTTCTACGTACGACTATATGATCAGATAGTGGAGGAGGTGGGAGATAAGCATGTAGTCCAGTTTATTACGAACAATGCGGGCACATGTGTTTATGCGGGGAGTAAGTTGATGGATAAGAGGAAGCATATAATATGGCGTCGTGTGCTGCACAGCATCGATCTTATATTAGAGGAGATCGGTGAGATCAAAATTGTGGAGGAGACTCTACAGGAAGCGAAGTTGGTGTCAAGATTTATATATACCCATTCTAAAATTTTATTTTTGTTCAGAGAACAGTCTAAGAAAAAAGAGATAATCAAGCCTGCCATAACCCGCTTTGCGACAGATTACTTTGCTGTGGACTCCATTCTGGAATCTGAAAGTATAATAAAGATATTGTTTACCAGTAAAGAGTGGTTAAATGACCGCCTCTCGAAGTCCAATACTAGGCTAAAAGTGGACGGCATAGTCTCAAATAAGAGGTTCTGGTCTCGATGTTCCAGTATCGTAGAGGTCACTGCCCCTTTGATCACAGTGTTCAGAATGGTGAATGCTGACAAGAAAGCTACCATGGGCATCTTTTATGAAGGTATCGAGAGAGCCAAATCAGCTATTGGGGATAAATGTACTTTTGCTAGTAAAGTGATCGAGATTATAGAAAGAAAGTGGAACACCAAATTTGGACGTCCAATTCATTATGCAGGTAAATATATATTTATATCATTAGAATGTTTCATTCTAAATTATTTTTTTATAAAATTTTAAATGACATTTCTCTATCTATATATTTTCTAGGTTACATCCCCATAAGATTATGGAAGGGATCAAATACACTATTGTCAGGTTGGAGAGAAGCCATCGAAACTAGGTAGCAGCAGCACAAGAGGTATTCTTTAATATTTTGTTAAGAACTTGATTGAGTTGTTATATTTGTGAGGAATATTACACTAAAACGAAATATTTTGTTTTAGCTTACTATGTATAGGGATGCTATAGGATGCTTCGAAACTAGATTTGCCAGGAATTCTCGAACTAAGATGGATCCAGGTTATCCCCTAACTAATATTTTGTTCATTCATATATTCAATCTTATGAATTGTTCTTACCCTTACAATGCTTTTTACATTTTAATCCAGCTAAATGGTGGGAGATATATGGCAGTGATGCACTTCACCTAAAGAGGATAGCAATCAAGGTGCTCTCGCAGACATGTTCCGCTACTGACAGTGAGTGAAACTGGAGTACGTTCCAATGGTTGCACACTACTAGGAGGAATCGACTCGCTTCGGAGAAGCTTCATAAATTAGTCTACGTTCATTACAACTTAAACCTCCGAGAGTGACAAATAAGAAGGAAGCTTGAAGACTATGGGCCGATAGACTTGGACACAATATTTATCACAAACACAGCAGAACAATGGGTAGTAGAAGAAGAGGAGCCAGTGTTGCACAAGAGAGCGTTCCTTGAAGCTATCGGTGAGGCAGATCTTGAAGAAAGCGATGAGCAGCATGAAAGAGGAAGCAACCCGCCAACATATCCACAATTTGTCGGAGATGTCGGTGATATTGCACTTAATGAGGGAGAGTGGGAAGGGGGTCTAAGGGAAAACGAGAGAGATGATGATTATGAGGCCACCCAATCCCAGCCAAATTATTCACATATCGAGTCCCAACAACAAGAGGGTTGGGATGAGCACGATAGTGTAGGTGAGCATGAATGACGAACAAGCTTCAGGGATTTTGGATTAGGACCACAACAAAATACTAACACTCAGGGATTTGGGTATAGTCAGGTGCCCACTAATTTGGATGATTCATTTTTAGAACGAGTCAATGAATTGTCACGCGAATTCAATCAATGGCACCAGCATGACCAAGATGAAGAACGACGTTGTCTGTCATTTTATTTTTAAATCGTATATTATGAATTGTATGCTTTATTGTAGTCCATGTATGATGATATACTTAATCCATGATAATTTTATATTTATCCTTTTGTGTGATGTAAATTAAATGGTACATAGTAGTTCATGCAGGGAAAGAACATATTAATATTCGCATATTCATGCAAAGAAATGAAAATTTTTAATGGAATACCTTCATTTCTTATTGAATTCCTAAAAAATAACATTTATAATGAATTTTAATAAATTTTTCGGATTTGTTTTAAGGTTTAATCAGACCGATTCTCGATCCGAATCGCCGATTCACCGATCCGTATGAGTTTTTGAGATTCCCGATCCGGGTCACCGTCCGCTTTTTAAACCACTGCTTTATATAAAAAAAATAAAATTATTTTGATAGGGCTGCAATATTAAAATAAGTGAAGCCTTATCTTAAAACTCACCAAAAGTTGTAGTTCTGACATTGTGAAAGCTTCAAATCGATCATCTCAGCCTTGACCGTTATTATTGTAAAAAAAATTTGGATTTCAAGCCATAAAAATAGTGTATGTTGTAACACTTTATTTAGAGCCTCCATTTAACCCTAAAAATAAGTGTTCGCGGATCGCCAAGATTTGTAAAAAAATTTTAACTTCAAATTTTATAGTCGGTATTGGAAATTGATATTAGAACAATCATAAATTTATGCCCAAAGTGCTTTCTAGATGAAGATTTGAGGCGAGACATTACTTTTGTTTTTATAGAGCTTAGACCTTATAGAAATTGCATCCTATAGAAAAAGTTTATAAGATTGAGGACCTAAATAATCAAACTAAGACATACCTCAAAAATTTACTAGAAAAAAGTTTTTTCAATGCCAAAAACCCTCAAATCCAATCAATTTGACCTTCAGATATATGCAAATAATAATTTAAAAAAAAAAAAACTTCAAGTCTTGGAAATAGTGCATCTTGTAACACATTATCTAGACCGTCAATTTTCAAAATCTTTAAGTATTCATAGATCTGCATAATCTACAGCTTTAAATTTTATAATTAAAAATGAAAATAAATATCCAAACCATCATAAAAACATTTAATATTGAAACGATATCTTTCAATCTTATTTGAAAGTGTGCCTTACAATGACTGTTTATGGCATCATCCTTATATAAACCACACCCTTTATATATAGCTTTTGTAAAAATCATATATAATTGCAGTCTTAAAAATCAGTGAATGAGAAAATAGTTCTAGAAATGGATCAAGGCATATGCGTTGAAAGATTGTGGAATTGTGGACTCCTGGTGTTGTAATTTTTTAATCCCTACTTATAAGCATTTTGTTTCTAGTATTCAGTAGTTATTTGAGTCATTGTATTGTTAATGAGGTTCAACTTATTGCTTGATAATTTAATTCAAACTAAATCTCTTTGTCACTAACTTCCACCATAAAAACCAAACACACATATTAAAAAAACCCACACAAAAAGAGAAAACAACACAAGTCTAGGTCCTAGTCCAAAAGGATATAAGGAATACAATATAATTGTACAACTATAAAAAATACCCCAAACTTCACATCCAAACCCCTATATAATTGCAAAATACATAATTGCAAAAACATAAATAAACCCACCAAAAATTGCATTGAAACCCTAAATAACCATAAAGCAAACCAAATAATAAATGAGAAATTTTAATATGAAACTAATCCAACGTGTATCATGCAAAATGTTAATACCTTAGTGTAGTACTTTGAGGGCTTTTATAAACAGTAAAAGCCCTTCAAAATAACCTAAAACTACAACTAAAGAAATAGAAATATTCTATGATTTCAAAACCTTAGTTTCCTAAAACCATGAAGACAAAAACATATTTTTTTATTCATTTTTTAGTTTTCTAAATTTTAAAGTAAAACAAACAAATATTAAATATTAAAAGTAAATAAACAAAACCCCACCTAGTGTTGAAGCTTGGTTGGAGTCTAGCCGGAATGTTGGCCTGAAATTTTGTTGCAAACTTCAGAGATGGGTTAGAGTGGCTCGCTTGACAGTTGAGGGAGAGGTGCTATCGAATGATAAAACATGTTTCTCTCTTAAAATATCTTTTAAAACATAAATTAATTAGTTTCTCTTTCTTATCCTTATAAATATGCGAAAAGTTTATATAAGGTTGCAACGTTAAAATGTAGCATTGTATATGCACCTCAAAAATCCATCAGAAAAGTTTGTTTTAGAGTTGAAAAACCTAGAGTTGAAAATCCTTCTAATTGATCATCTTGACATCGTGATGTATGAATATGGGAAAAAAAAAATTTGAGTCCCAAAAATAATGCATCTTGTAATACATTATTTACACCGTCCATTTTCAAGATTTTCAAATGTTTATAGATCTACTTGATTTGTAACCATTTTTTAAGTTTAAAATTTTATAATTAGATATGACAATAGATTTTCAAATAATCCTAAGAATGTTTTACACCAAACATACATGTTATGATAAAATTTGGAGGTGCACCTTAATTGAATTGTTTATAAGGTTGCAACTTTATAAAAATCAAGCCCTATAAATATATATTAAGACCGACTAAATATATTCCTTTTTTATGGCAAATGCAAAAGAAGGGGCAGAAGCATCATTTGTTCACGCACTGAGAACCCATAGGACTTCGGAAATTGAAAATGTTCATTTTGACTTAGGATTTCAAAATATCGGAAGTGAGGGTAAAATGAAATTCAGAAAAAGATGAAAAAAGGGATATGCTCATAATATTAAACAATTACAATGGATTTTCATAATTATTCTAATTATATAGGATATATATGGGTATGTTTCTCTTTTTTATGATGATTTGGTAATTTTTCCTAGTGCATAATTGAATATTTATTATCATTAAATGTTATAATCTAACATTTTGACTTTGGATTTTAAATATTCGAATTGAGGGTAAAATAGAATTAAAAAAAAGGTGAAAAAGGGATATGCACATAATATTAAACAATTACAGTGTATTTTTTCGTAATTAAGCTAATTATATAGGATATATGGGTAAGTTTCATGATTGAATTTTTATTATTTATTTTATTTTTTTCTAAAGTATCGGAATGTAATGAATTAAATCGCTAATAATCCATCTTTTATATAATTTTTTGGACAATTGTAGATTTTTAATGATTTTCTTTACTTCTTTTTTTTTTTTTTCTGATTTTTAATTATTTTAACAAAATTTTCACAGTTTTTAAAATTATTATCATTTTTTGTTCCTATACCGAATACACTTGAACTTGGCTAAGTCACTTGGCCCGCGCCAAGGCAGAGTCCTAGGTCTAAGCCGGTTTAAAAACACTGCTACCAACTTATCTTCTGGAACCATTAAGTTGTCTCAGTTTTAGGATTTTAAGCATTCTTTCTGTGTTGACAGTCCTTAAAGTAGTGGCCTAGATTCCCATAATTCTAACAATTTTCTTTCGTTGTGAACTCCTTATCAATGTAGATATCCTTTTGGACCTTGAAACAAAAAAACTCTTCTTATTTTTTAGCCTTGTCCTTGTGTACTACAAGGTTTGCTTTGCATTGAATAGTCTAGTACCAACTTTGCATCCATGGCCTCATCTTTTTTTTCATCTCCTCTTCAACAATGAAGAGAGCATTGAAGTCGATCTAGGTCAACATCAACCTTGTTACCACTTATTTTCCTTTTGTCATCTTTCCATCATGGGGTAACTAAAGAATGATGTTTCTTACTTGAAAAGCATCGTCCAATCCACATCCTAGTTGACTTACCATGTATACTTAAAGCAAGTACAAGCATATTTCTAATGAATTTAGAAATCCAAAAGCAAGTACAAGCACATTTCTAATGAATGTAGAAATCCAAATGGTTAGAAATAATAAAGAGAAAATTACATACATATTTGTTATACTTTGTGTTATTACGGATGTACCAAATAGTTTCTGTTATTATATGTATGTCTGTTTTTTACCATATATAACGTAATTTTTTAAAAAAAATGATTTTACCTTTTTTCAAATGTTGAACATCCGAAAATAGGCCAAAAGTGTAACGTTCACATTCCCATTTTCGGGTGTTGAACATCCAAATTGAAAGGTTTTTCGGATGTTCAACATCCACAAATAGCCCGAAAGTTGAACGTTCACATTCCCATTTTTCACATTTCACGGTCACATTTTCGAATGTTGAACATTCGAAAATGTGATATTTTCACATTTTTGGATGTCCAACATTCGAAACCATTTTCGGATGTTAAACGTCCAAAAATGTCATATTTTCAGATGTTCAATACCCCGAAAATGGGAATATGAACTTTTGGCCTATTTTCGGATGTTCAACATCCGAAAAAGTAAAAAAAGGTATGTATGTAATTTTCGGATGTTCAACATCCAAAAAGAGTATATATGTAATTTTCGGATGTTCAACATCCGAAAAAGTGTAAAGCTATCTTTTAAAAAAAATTACGTTATAAAAGATAAAAAACAGACATACATGTAATAACGGAAACTATTTGGTGCATTCGTAATAACGCAAAGTATAACGGATATGTATGTAATTTTCTCAATAACAAATATTTGGTATGACCCCTTAATTTGGAGTCTTGTCTCCAATTGCTTTTTACAGTGATGATATTAACATCTAAAGTATCATATATGGGACAATGAACATATTGATAATGTATCCCTTGTATACAAAGTTATCCTCAAAACGACTTTTAATGAGTTTTAGTTTTGCTCCTCATGCCTTCACTTTATAGTGGCACTTCTACCATTGTATATATTGTATTGGGATCGATTGGTAAAAAATCCATAAGGGTTTATAACATTTACAATATTGTGTATTCATATCAATATAAACAAGCAATGGAAACTACACAATATCAAAAGAAGAACATGAAATGAAAAATCCAGCAACATTCAATCCACAGAGCACAAATATTTAGCATGGTTCGGTCACAAATGGTGACCTACATCCATAGGAGAATAGTGCGAGACTTTACTTATAGATTTGAGAAGATTACAAAGTAAAATCAAGCTCAAAATATCAATTTTCAACAGCCCTTTCTCACTCTAAACATCGCCTAAAAACAAGGTACCAAGAACACCTAAAAATGGGTTCTCTTTAACACTTTCTCTCACTAAAACATGGCACACAGTAAACCCACAATGGAGTTCAAGCCTTTTGCTCACTTTCTCTCTGTAAAACAGATCATACCAAGTTCTCACAAGAAAACTCAATTGCAGTCCAATCTCTCTTATCTTTTCATCACACACACTCTCTCTCTCTCTAAACAAAATGGTTTTAATTCCTTTAAAAGAGTAAAGTTTCTACAACACCACAACTATTGGATTAGATGCAATCCAATGGCTCGAAATAAAAGAGAAAAAAGTTAAATAAAACTCTCACATGTATGATTTGTTTTTACACACTTAATATATTGAGAACATGGGCCACCTTGAGTGAAATCAATGAAAATATAAGTTTTTTTTTTTCGCCTTTTTAATTTCAACTCGTCAAAACAATAAAGTCTCACAAAATCTTGGTTCATGACTTGATGGAAGCTATAACAACTACATGCTTCAGAGTTATTGTCTTGTATGGTTGAAAATTAGTGGGTGAAATGCGGAAGAAGGTATAAGAAAACAATGATCTTCTTGTTTCTAGCAAGTATTTAATGCTTTTACAAGAAAATTCTTGACCCTTATTGGTTGAAATTAGCATCCAACTACTCGAAGCAAAATTTTCCTTGGGACACAAAGAAAAAGACGATTGAATACTATTTTACTTGTATAAAGGCATAAGTACAACACGATCTCGAGCATTAGAGTTGCCCTAGTTCTAGAAAGATAAAGTTCACACAATAATACAAAAGGTCTAAAAAGCAAGTTATAACTATGTACAAAATTATGTCTCAAAAAGAGAAAATCAATTTCCATAAAGAACGATGATAAATTACATTTTGAATTTCACCGACTGTGACAATTTAATGCTCATGTCCTCGTTGTCCCTTACCGTGCAATACGAGTACATCAAGTTCCCAAACGAATCTTGGTAGAGTATACTTTAGGTGTCCATCTTTGTACTTTTTTTCAATGACACGATATTTACATTCAACTACGATGCAAACTTGAGACATCATAACAGACAATAAAGGGTGCAACCCCCATATTGCAAGAGCAAGTCATGGTTAATCCATATGAAAAGGTCATTTAAGATCCAATTATTGATGCATTGAGGCATGCCCATCAATATCTATTTTTCTTATATGTAACAAACGCATTTATTTTTGTACTAATACTTTTTAAAAGCGTTTGACATATTTGTTGATTTAAACAATGGTTTTTGGAGGAAATACATTGTTATCTTTATGTGGTCCATATGTATTTAGAGTATTAGTCAATGGATTTTGGTACGTTAATGTCTACAAGTGTACTAAGAATGGATGTTCATAAATTCAGTAAATGGATATTGGTATGCTCATTGAATGGACATTGATACTTGAGTATTTGGTATGTTTAATTCTTGTTGACCATATAGAAATGAGTTTCGATAATGTTGGAAGAAATTACCAACGGACAACACCGCAATATAAATCATTTCTAGAAATGTGCAAGAAAGAGCATGAGAGCAAATGGGCATTTTGTTAAAAAAGCGTGGGTAATAATAATACGCCACATGTGTCAACAATATAGACCAAGGTTTGAATGACTAAGCATAAAACATAGATTGAAGACTTTAAAGACCCAGTACACTGAAATCAAGAGACTACATTTGGAATCTGGATTCAGTTGGAATTGAAAGAAAGACTAATGCGATCTTATAAAGGGATATATTTTTTTATATTTCTTCTTTTCAACCTTTTTCTTTTCTTTTAGCAAAGATCACTTAAAAGTAGTCTTATTATAATAACTCCTTCTTCAAAGAAAATAAAACTAACAAATCCAAGATCTTAAAAACTTTGATTCCATTAAACCAATTTTCTTTAAACAAATAAAATATCAACAATTCTTATGCTTGATAATATAAATACAATATAATTAAATATGACAAGAAACAAAAAAAAGAGTGCCGGAGATTACCTCAACCGGGCATATTACACCCCATACCGAGTCACCATCATCCGATGACGTGGGATCAACGATCAACCTTCAATCTCAACCAGGAAAGTAAGTTTAGGCCAAGCCCTCAAATAGAATTATGAACTCTTTTATCACAAATCGCAAACCCTTAGGTGAATCCCTTTAGCAACCTAGTTTGAGAAAAATATTTCTCTTTTCTCCACAACCTTATAGTCTAAAACCCCAATGAGAGATAAGCGATCATGAGAGGGTTGAGAGAACCACCATGAGAGAGATATCAATTATGAGAGAGTAGGGTGTGCCCCTTTGGGTCTCTTGAAGGAGAAAGAGAAACTTTTGTAAGTGAGAGATATATATATTCTAAGTGGGGCATGCCCCCTTTGTGGGATATGAGAGAGATGAGAATTAGTTGTAAGAGATAAGGTGTAGAGATTTAAGGTAGAGACAATTCCTTTTTATAGGCTTTGAACAAGATTATGGTTTCTTAGGATTTTCATTGGCTTGTTTCTTCTTATGATATTGAATATGAACCATTGATCTTTGATGACTTGTGGGGTGAGAGATTTGAGTCATTCATTCCATAGATGGGTCATCAATATTAAGGAAGGTGCTAGAACATTTATCCCTCATTCATAAACTACTTTTCCATCAATAGAAATTAAATAAAATAATTCCATTCATAATATAGTGCTTACCAAAATTATGCACAAGCCTTCTCATGCTTTCCAAAAATCCTTTGAAAGCTTTCTCAAGGAAAAACCTTTCCAAAACACTTCAAAGCTTTCTTAAGGCTTGAACTAACACAAGGAAAGTTTCATTAGGGTGGTGTGCCAACCTAGGTGGTACTTCATAGGCCCCACCCACATGCAATGGTGGGCCCATTAACAAATTGGGCTTCCTATGCAACATTAAAATTATTAAAATTAATTATATAATTTTTAGAAATTCATAAAATCAATTTGAATATTTAAATCAATCTAAAATCAATATCTTTGTTTTTATAAATCCAAATTTGATAAATAAAATATCCAGAGATCTAGAAAATTTTAAATATATAATTAAATGAATTTAATGGGAAAAGGATCCATATGGTCTAGGAATTAAATAAATAAACACTTGGGCACTCCACCTTCAACTGTGGACTACGATTCACACTTGCTTTATCAAACCGATCCAGTGTTTTCCATGACCCACAGTCCATGTAGAGGCTCATTAGTGGGTCACCAAAGTCTGGCCAATGAGTCAAATGGTTGTAATCTCAGTGTGTGGATTTTATGTTCTCCCCTAGAAAGATACCAACCTGATGCAACCACAACTCTTATGGCGTATGAGAGTATCTCTAGCACATGCATAAGCTTCACCCTAAAATGTGGTTTGCTTTTCTGAAACGACTATCATTATACATGTTGTGTGATGGCTCACGGATGAGGCTTTAGCCACCGTCTCTAGAGATCGCATCACACACAAGGGTCGCAACATCCCTCGGCTCACTTATCCGGGCATACTCCAACCTCATCAAGGGATGACCTATTAGAACCCTTATCAGATAGTTTTATATACTCAGGTAACATAAGTTTTTCCCAACCGATTGGCCTAACTCGTCAAGCTCAATCTGATATCAGCAAACATCACTTGCTTAGTATGGTACATGAGGGACTACACTCCCACTGAGTTCATGTTCAACTATATCATTTTACAAGCGCTCATAAGGCCTTTAATAGCCACATTCACCCAACATCTCCCACTTGTCCTTTGAAGGCCTTATATTATCACTTCCTCACTTTCTCTCATCGTTATCTCCCTCTCCTAATTGCAATCTCTCTATCTCTTAAGCATCTTTCACTTATTCTCTCTCACTACATTAATCGTGGCTTTCGTCATCAATCCTTTCACAAAAAGACTTATAGAGATAACCATTTTTTCGCTTTAGCTCTCAGATCTCATCACAAAAGTGGTCATAGCCCATCTTTCATATTGCATCGCGAATCATGGACATGTTGTCGCAGAAGACCATCAGGTACCCTCATCGTATGGGGTCGTATGTTCATGGGCTCAAAACAGTTCTTCAAATAAATTGCTTCATTCTGTAGCCATACAACCAACGCTACATATCCGGGTTCTATGGGTGAACAACATTATAATATGTTGTTCCATCTGACTTGTCAAATACTAATAGGTGCTCCCATTGAAATATTTAGTGCATGTGGATCTCGATCTTTCTCAATCTCACATCATTTCTCAAGTGATAGAAACATGATTTTATATGCTTAAAGTTCTTATGGAATCGTGACTCCTTTGACACGCAAATCACCGCCGTATTGTCACATAAAATCCTTATTGCCTCACAATGTATAGGGTGAAAGTTAAGTCGATTTAATAAATTTATTAACCCCATACAGCCTCCTTGGCCGCCAAACAGCAAGCCACGTACTCTGCCTCCTTGGTGAATAAAGCCACCACATCCTATTTCTTTGATTTCCTAGAAACTGTACCACATCCAAGTATGAACACATATCCAGATGTAGATTTTGCGTCATCTGGATCCGTGAGATAGCTTGCACCTGTATATCTAAATATCCAAGCCGTTAAAAAAAATGTGAGAATGTAGCAGCTCCCACTCAATTACTGCACATACAACATATACATTATTGACATTCTTATGCAATAAGTAATTCAATACCTGTTGGTTTCACAATATGCAAAACATCCATGAACCATAAACGTTCAATCACACTAGTCATCTTGGTAGTAAATCTATATAAACCAAGTTATCTAATCAACACAATATGTGTCAAGGAAGCCTAGCTTTATGGCATTCCTACAACATTCTCTATGGTTCAAGGTATTAGGTAATCAAGAATTCTAAATAACTAGAAACATAACTCAAAACATATTCGTATTTAAAAACCAGTGCATGATATTTTTTCTCCCATATTGTAAATACCTTCAAGACACAATGCTTTTCTCTTTAATAAAAAAAAAACAATTGACTTAGTGTATATAT